>OU612044.1:83064403-83165888 GCA_914767935.1 Coremacera marginata | reverse complement strand
TGACTAAAATCTGACAATTGATTCGTGAGTTACAGCATTTTGTGTGCAACTATTGTTATTGAAAAAAAAAAAAATGGAAAAAAGTGAATTTGGAGTTTTGATAAAGAATGGGTTTTTGATAAAAAAAAAAATACAGTGGAAACCAAACATTGGCTTGATAAACATTATCCAGACTCTGCTCCATCGAGACAAATGGTAGAAAAGTGGATTGCTGAATTTAAACGTGGTCGTACCAGCACAAATGATGCAGAGCGCAGTGGACGCCCAAATCAGACTGTTATTCCACAAAACATCAAAAAAATCCACAAATTGGTTATGAACGATCGCAAATTGAAGGTGCACGAGCTAGCTGACATTGTAAAGATATCAAATGGTAGTGCTTTTACCATTTTACACTTTACCAACATTTGGGTATGCGAAAGCTCTGTGCAAAGTGGGTGCCGCGTGAGATCACAGTCGACCAAAAACAACAACAAATTGATGCTTCAGAGGAGTGTTTGGCGCTGTTAAACCGCAATATAATCGAATGATGAATAATCATCATCATCATCATCATCATTTAGCTCAATTATTTCTAAACGGAAACTCTTGTCCGTAGTTTGTGTTTAGTTTGTCCCAACATATGCCTGGTCACATACGTTTGACCCGTCACCGTTGCATGTAATTTTGTAAATTACATTAGATTTGTCAAGTTTATCCATTTTTGTTTTTGTATTGCTGTACAATTGTTGTACGGTATTATTAGTTTTTAGTGCTAATTTTATTTTCTCCTTGTCATACAAATTTGAATTTATAATTCTTTCCGATAAACCTGGAACATATGTCACATATGTTTATAATATTTGTCGATTAAGCTTTCTGTTTTCCTCAATATAGTCCTGATTTTATTTATATTGTCACGATGAAATTGCTTATTACTAATGTCCAGAACTTTCTTTATAAAATTGTTAGCCGTATTTATAATTACTTGTTTGGGGTGTTTGGAGTAAAAATTAATGAGACGTCCGGAGGCCATAGATTTTTTAAACCAGTCAATAATTAATTTATTATCTCTTCTTATTATGACCGTGTCCAGGTAGGTTAATTGTCCATTAGTTTCTTCTTCCTTGGTGAATTTGATGTTTTTGTGAAATTTGTTAAGTGCGTCTAGAGTTTCTTGTATTTTGTCTGTTTTCACTATTGCAAATAGATTCGACATATTTAGTCACAAGTCTGATATGTTGAACTAGGGTTTTCTGACGTATGGGCCACACACTCTACCCACTGCGCCACGGCCGCCAAATAAATAATTAAATAAAGGATTTACCCCCTAGTGCACTGATCATAAGAACTTTTGTAATTCAATAAAAAAATAAAAAAATGCCAATGTATTGCCTTTAAACAAAAATGTCTCACTTTAATCATTATTCTATTGTAGTATTGATTTAACTTTTAGGTTGACAACTCTCCATGCGTCCTTGAAATACTGGATACTGCTGGAACAGAACAATTTGCTTCAATGAGGGATCTATATATTAAAAATGGACATGGATTTATTGTAATGTACTCTCTAACTAATCATCAAACCTTTCAAGTAAAATTGTATTTCTATGTTTATTTTTAATTATAAAGTAATTTTTAATTATATCTTAATTTTTTAAGGATATATCGGGCATGAAAAATGTAATCAGCCGTGTCAAAGGAGCCCAGCCAGCTCCAATATTACTAGTCGCCAATAAGTTCGATTTAGAATGCCAAAGAGAAGTTTCAACTACCGAAGGTATGCATTTGTATTTTTTAAGAAAAAGTATGTGAGTTCTTCATCACCAATCTGAGGTTCTCCATCCACTTCCGAATTGAGGAATTTTTCACTTCGTACTCTATAGCTACTTTTTTGATTTTTAAATGTGTCTGTAAATTTCTACGCCGCAGCCCATAATCCACCCCTATTTGGTGAGCACCAGCTGAAAAGAAATGCTATGCAAATTTTTGATGCAAGTATTGGCTAGAATAAAGTCATGTGGCGTACTAAAAAATACCACCAAAGACCTAGGTATATTCATGGATTCTAAGCTAGCGTTTAGCATTCATATGGATTATATTTGTAAAAAGCCTCTTCAACAATGCTTTAATTTATAAAACTGCACCAAAGAATTTAAAAGCATAATTACAACTACAATGTTGTATTGTGCAATTGTGTGTCCTCACTTGGAGTATGCAAGTTAAGTTTGGTTTCCAATTTATAATGTACGTGTAAATCGAATAGAAAGAATCTAAAAACGTTTTGTTCGGCTTTCTCTAACGAGCTTAACTATAACTGATATTTTAATAACTCCTACTTATAGGGATCGTCTTAAACTATTAAAAAAGCATTATTTAACTGAGCGAAGTGGTGCAGATATCGTCTACACCAGCGGTTCCCAACCAGTAGATCGCGGAAGGGTTACAGGGATCCTGCCCAAAGGGCAATAACTTTGATCACAAGATTCAATCACCACCATAGAAAGCGAAAAACATGGTTCTGCGAGTCGTAGATGCATATAAAAAACGATTTCCTTACAGAGCCACGAAAAAGAACTTCATTGCAAATTTGCAGAAACCAAAATAAAAAAGTAATATATCTGACTTTACAGAAAAAATTATTTCTTGTCCAAAAATATTTCGATTGAAATTTTTTAAATAAATCAGAGTAGGTATAATTTTCCTAATTTCATTTCAGGTCGATTGAAACTGATACAGGTTATGCTTTATGCTAAAAAAAAAATAAAAAAAATCGTCAGCAGATCTATCGACAGGGGTAAGATCGTCAGCAGGGTGATTATAAGTGCCGAACAGGTATTTAATCCAAGTACACAATAATCAATCGTAATATTCAACTGATGACTTGCCCGTCTTCAATTACTCTGCTGACTATGGCGCAGTGAGTAGAGTGCGTGGCCCATACGCCAGAGGACTCTGGTTCAATTTTCACCTGGCACAGAAAGTTTTTCCAATTGAATTAATTTTTCTGTTTGGCCGTCACACCTCTCTGCAGACAATGGCAAACCTCAGAGAGTAAAACTGCAATGAAAAGCTTCTTGAGATCATAATCCGTTTGGAGTCGGAATAAAACTTGTCCAGTTCATTTCACAACACGATTGATCATAAAAAGCTAGGTCAAAGTTCTTTCAAGGGCTGAAATGGCCGTTTCGATTTTTTTTTTATTTTGGTTAAAAATACAAACGGTCAGAAATAATAGTAATGAAAAACTTCTTCCAATCTGCATCAAAAAATTTCGAGTTTTTGCGATCGGATCAAAGATAATGCGGATTTTCATGCATTGTTTTAACTTTTTTTTTATATTATTTTCAATAAAATTCAAATTGATTTGTTTTTTTCTTTGCATTGTTACTTTTAGTCAAATAAATTGTCACAAATGAGTTAATTTTTTGTTGCTAAATTCAATTTAATTCTTCAACGTGCACTATAGTTTATGATCAATAGACAATTTATTTTACTAAAATTAACATGAAAAAAAATTCAGTTTGAATTTTAGTGAAAATAAGAAGTAAACAAATTTATCAAAATCAGCAATATTGCTCCGACTGCAAAAATTTAATGATGTAGATTGGAAGAACTTTTACATTAGTATTATTTCTAGCCGTTTGTTTTTTTTTTTAACTAACACACCAGTCAATATATTTATATAAAAGTCGGTTTTTAGAGGTTGTTTTAAACCATTCCAGCTCACGGATGGCTATAGCTAGAATCGAAATATTTGGGGAATCAACATAAACCAAGCATTTTTTTGAGGAACCGAAACGAAAAATTTTTTGTCGTGAGGCGCCTTAATGTACAAGTTAACGCAAACAACTCTCCTACCACGCAATAACTGAAGCTAGAGCTGTAACATAAACAAAATTCCTATAACTGAAGCTAGCGCGTGACAAACTGCTGACGTAGCGTCTCTGTGGCTCATGCAGTCCATTAATTTTGAAAATCTTATAAGCTCACCTTCTTCTAAAACCAAAGCGGAATTGCAGTTATGGGCTTTCCAATTTCCAAAATTTTTTAATTGGCGCCCAACGTGGGGCATGAAGTAAAAAATATTCAACGATAAAAAAATCATCTATAAAAAGTGATCTATAAAATTCAACTATAAACAAATAATCTATAAAATTCAACTATAAAAAAATCATCGATAAAATTTAACTATAAAAAAATCATCTATAAAATTCAACTATAAAAAAATTATCGAAAAATTCAACTATAAAAAAATCATCTATAAAATTCAGCTTTAAGATTCATCTATAAAATTCAACTAGAAATCAGTGGATCCAACTATTGAAAAATTACAACTATGACTGCAGTAAATTATAATCGAAACAAGCTGTGCAAGAACAGCTTACTAACTTACTTACTTAGGTGGTCGTAACAACCCGTGTCCGGGTTTCGGCCGACCTCATCAGCTCTCGCCAGGCGCGTCTGCTTTGCGCCTTCTCCAATCGGATACACCAAGTGCGGTTAGGGCTTCCTCAGCCTGGTCCATCCATCGGAGGCATGGTCTCCCTCGTCGTCGTTGACCAGCGACCCTCGCCTCGAGCACCTTTTTCGCTGGAGCTTCGTCGTCCATACGATGGACATGACCCAGCCAGCGTAGTCGCTGCACAGTTATACGCCGACCTACGTCAATGTCATCGTAGAGCTCATACATCTCGTGGTTCATTCGGATGCGATAGTCATCGCCGACTCGAACAGGACCGAAGATTTTGCGAAGAACTTTTCTCTCAAACACCCCCACAGCGGCTGCGTCAGTTTGCGAAACTACTCATGTCTCAGCGCCATAAAGCAGCACAGGTAGAACGAGCGTCTGGTAGAGCGTTAGTTTTGTCGATCGAGAGAGGGCTCTGGAACTTAGTTGCTTACTGAGCCCGTAGTAGCACCTATTAGCAATTATTGTTGTTCGCTTTATCTCCAGGCTGATTTCGTTTTTGGTATTAATGGCGGTGCCAAGGTAAACGAACTCCTTGACTACTTCAAAGTTATAGCTGCCGGATGAAACGTGGGAGTCTAAACGCCGCGCTCCCTTGTTTGTAGACAGCTTATACTTTGTTTTACCCTCATTTATCGTCAAACCCACTTTGGCTGATTCCTTTTCGATAGCGGCGAAAGCAGCGGTAACATCTCTCTTGGTTCTGCCGACAATGTCAATATCATCAGCGTATGCAAGGAGGTGGACGCCTTTGTAGAAAATGGTGCCATTACGATGCACACCGGCTTTTCGTACGATCCCCTCCATGATGATGTTAAAGAGAAGAACAAGAACATAAGCAAGAACAGCTTATTGTGTTAAATTTCAAATAAATCTAAACAAAGTGATAAGTGATAAATAAGATTGTGTGCTGAGTGATAAATAAGACTGTTTAAGGGTTTATGAATAGCTCAGTCAATCCGTTCTTAGATGTATCAGACTTAGTTGCCGGGCTTGAGAATACTTCTTTATCAGTGCAACAAACAAATAGCATAGAAATGAATGAAGCACTGCTTACGCAAGTGGTAAACACTTCGGTCTCGGCTGCCCTTATGATGCAAAGGCAAGAATTCGAAATAAAATGAAAAGTGTTAAATGATCAAATTGCTAGTGCTACCGCAGGGCCAGTTATAGCAAAGTACGAAAGGGCCAGGACTACACCGGGCGTAACATGTGATGAATCTCTTGACGTTGTGAAAACGTTACCCGAATTTTGGGGCCAGGTCGAGTCTTACGTATAGTGGCGCGAAGCGGCTCATAATGCCTACAAATTATTTAAACCATACAATGGTAGCTCTAAGCACTATCAAGCAGTTACAATCATAATAAACAAAGTTCGAGGTGCTGCCGACGCACTCCTCTCCTCTTTCAGCACGGTAATAAATTTTGAGGCCATCATAGCCCGACTTGACTTTACTTTTTCTGATAAGCGGCCAATCTACTTGGTGGTACAGGAGCTATCGACTCTAAGACAGGGTTATTCCAGCGTGCTGGAGTTTTACGACGAAGTGGAGAAAAAATTATCTTCTCTCGCGAATAAGACTAAAATGTCTTACAAAGTAACCATTGCAAATGCAATTAATGAAAAATACAGGGCGGATGCCCTAAGAGTTTTTATTTCTGGGCTTAAGAAGCCATTATGTGACATACTTTTCGCGTCACAGCCAAATGATTTGCCATCTGCACTAGCACTGGCACAGGAAGTAGACGCGAATCACGAACGCTATGTGTTCGCTACGAGTTTTGCGAACAGAGCGGCCGATGCTGCAATAAAACCCAATAACGTTCAGCGGGACAACAACAGGGTTAACCTAGATAATCAACACAATAACAACAGAGAAGCCTTTGCTAACTACAAGAACCCCCATTTCTCTATCGATGGAGACAAAACTCAAAGTTCTTGAATCCTCGAAATGACCAGTTCCTAAAACGCCAGGCGTCCTTGGACCGGCATACTGGTCCAAAGTTTCAAAGGGTAAATCATTTGGGAAAATAATAGCCCGATCATGAACCAGGCTCGGAGCTGTCATATGAGGAGTTAGCCGAATTAACAGCCGAGGAACATGAAACAGAAGATATACATTTTTTAGGGGAATCCCTCCTGCCCTGGATCTCCAAAACACTAGCTGGGCAGAAGACTACATCGGTCCTCTAGCGGGACTAAAAGGAGTCAGGTCTGTCGACAACAATTTCAAGGTAAAACCATACATGGAGTTACCATTATAACAAAAAAATTTAAGGTACATCTATTGAAAGTTGTATCAGAACTTTTCATTTTACCGAACCTAACTATCTTTGACGGTATTGTGGGTCCTGACCTACTTAATAGGATCCATGCAAACATAAAGTTAAAAAAAAAAACCTGATGGAATATAATTCTGGGAAAGAAGTTATTAAATACCTAAAAAGTCAAGATGTCAGCCATCTTCAGCTCCAGACCGAGTCAGTCCCGGCGAGCATGAAAGAAAAATTTTCAAGCATGATTAAGTCTCTGCAGTCTTTGCAGACCCAAACGAGAAACTTTGTTATAACACGAATGTTGTAGCTATAATTCGCACTAGGAATAATGAACCAACCTATGCAAAATTTTGCCCGTATCGACTGGGTGTCGCCGATATCGTAAAATCGGAAATAAGAAACCTTCTCGAAAATGATATAATACGACCTTCGACGTCTCCATACAACAACTCCATATGGGTTGTCGATAAACAGGGAATTGAGTAAGCTAAACGATAAAACAATTGAAGATTCATACCCAATACCAAATGTAGGGATGATCATATCAAACCTGGGAAAGTCGAAGCTCTTTACAACCTTAGACCTAAAGGCTGATTTTCACCAAATCTTGCAGCTTGCAGAGCGAGATCGTGAGAAACCCGCTTTCTCCGCCTTCAATTTGGCCTAAAGAATGCGCCCAGCATATTTCAGCGGGCCATTGATGATGTTCTTAGAGAACATATAGGCAAGTACAGCTTCGTTTATATTGACGATGTTATAATTTTTTCGAATGATCCAAATGAACATTTAAAACACATCGAAGCTATATTGAAAAGCTTATTGGAAGCCAATATGAGAGTTTCCGTAGAGAAATCAAAGTTTTTTAAAACTGAACTTGAGTACCTTGGTTTCGCAATATCTGGAAATGGAATAAGAAAATGCCCACAGAAGGTCAACGCATTTCAAAATTTTCCTCAACCCACACCTTTATGGGTATTCGATCTTTTTTAGGTATGGCTGGATACTATAGGTGTTTTATTCGTGATTACGCTAAAATTGCCAAACCATCAACCAACATCCTCAGAGGCGAATTTGGTAAAGTATCAGCTTCAGAATCAAAAAAGATTAAAATTTCGCTTGATCAAGATCAAGTGGGGGCATTTATTAAATTAAAGCAAATACTCATTTCAGAGGATGTCATGTTAGTCTATCCTGATTTCCAGAAGGCTTTCGACCTCACCACCGATGCCTCTTATCATGCGTTAGGTGCGGTTCTGTCTCAAGGAGGCAGACCAATTACAATGATTTCGAGGACATTAGACAAAAAAGAAGAACATTTGAGCGAGAGCCACAAATGAGCGAGAGCTTTTGGCCATTGTTTGGGCCCTGACGTCTGACGCATTATTTCTACGGTGTGAGGGTTTTAAACATTTACACTGACCATCAGTCTCTGACTTTTGCGGTGTCAGACCGCAACCCAAACCCAAAAATAATAAGATGGAAGGCCTTTATCGAAGGATATAATGCTAAGCTCCATTTAAGTCTTTATGTTTTTGTTTTAAAGTTCAGTTTAAAATAAAGACTCAACTAAAGTTAACATAAAATTTGTTAATTTACATAAGGAGTGCGCATTTAAAAGAGGTTTATAGAAAAAAAAATACGAGTGCGACTTAGACCACACGACTGAAGTAAAACTTCTTTAGCTCCATATATATGCATGTATATACACGGTGTCCCGCAATTGAGTGCAACTATTTACGGAGGTGATATGTTATGTCGAGCTGAGCAAAAAATTGTATAGGAGGGGGAGAGTCTATTTTCACATTCTTAAGAGCTACAAGGTTAATTAATATTTCACGACTTTGATTCACGTTATTGTTTCTTATCGAGCTGTGCTGCGCTCGTTTGAAGATGAAATCAATCGATTGAAACTACCAAATTTCAACATTGAGTGCAAATTTATTGGAATTTAATATATATATATATAATAAATGAAATTTTTTCATAATCAATTTTGTAATTTATTCAATTTTCAATAACACCAAAAACATAAACATATCTCAAAAAATAAAAAAGTTGGCAGTACTAAAAAAATTATACTTATTAGAAAACATTAATATTATCTACTGCATAACTAATTGTAATGTCATTATGTATCATTATTTTCTAATGAATTATGTATCATTGTTTTCTAATAAGTATACTTTTTTTAATACAACCAACTTTTTTATTTTTTGAGATATGCTTATGTTTTTGGTGTCATTGAGATTAAATTACAAAATTGATCATGAAAAAAAATTTCATTTATTATGCGAAATTCCGATAAATTTTTACTCAAAGTTGAAATTTGGTAGTTTCAATCGAATGATTTCAGATTTCATTTTCAAACGAGTACAGCTCGTTAACTGTTAAGTCGTTTGGGTTTGTCGATATACCGTTGGAAAGGTGATTTTATTATAATTTTTCTGCTAGAAACAATAACGTGAATCAAAATAGACCCTCCCTCCCATGCAATTTTTTGCCCAGCTCGACATAACCTTTCACCTCCGTAAATAGTTGCAATCAATTGTGGGACACCCTGTACATATGTACATATCAGGGGAACAACTGCCTTACCCTCGCTATGTCCATGTATATGAGCAAATCCTGCGTTACGAACGCCACATTCGTACGCGTTTTCGGATTGAAATACAACAATTTTTTGGTCTTTCAAAAAACATACCTTCAAGTTATACACAGTGTTTAGTGGGGCTTGAGTGTACTTTCGAATGTCATCAAAATATTTTTTGTAACAGGTTTAAGCTGCGAAAAATTTGATCTCAAAGTATTGTTACGCACGCTACAAAAAATGGAATTAGCTTTGAAGGTTGAGGTATGTTTTCGTAATTTTTAGGAAATTTTGTATAATAATAAAGCACACCAAATGAAATACCTTAAAGAAAGATGAATATAAGAGAATTCTAAAAAAACTTACATGCAGCCAAAAAATTTTGTAGTTTTTTATCAATGGCCGTGAACCCAACGTTACGCACGCTACGTTACGCACGCTAAATTTTTTCCAGCAGTATATAAATAAAAACAATTGTATTTATTTTAACAAAACAATTTATACTCTTTTTTAATAAGATTATTTAATTCATATTTTTAATTCATGTTTTTCTTTAAGATTTTTTCTATAAATTTTCATTCTTTTCGCATTTTTTAAACGTTCTATTTGTGTTAAGTTTTCATTGGATTGTATTTTTTTGCGATATTTTCGAATACGTTCTGCACCCGTTTTCATTTTTTATTAAATATTATACTGTAAACAAACAATTTTCTGTGGTACCAATATGCCGATAATCTAAAGTGACACTGAAAGATAATTGCAAATGATTCAAACGAAACCAAAGGCGAGACAACGTGAAATTTACCGTTTAAAAAAATAATCGCCAATCGGTACGATTATAGTAGGCTAAGAATAGTAGGGTAAGAATAGATTTAAGAAGCGAAGTGATAACAAAACAATAAAAATTGCAAAGGTTTCTATTGTAATTTTTGTGAGAACTCAAATCATTACGCACGCCACAGAAATGAATATGCTGTAATTTTTTGGTTTTTAATTGTAGAATGAAACATTTTTTTTTCTTAAAAGCAGAATATTTATTTAAATTAAAATTATAGATGATTTGTAAAAAAAAAATTTTCTACTCACAATATAAAAAACCTGATTTTCCGTTACGCACGCTACAACGCATTTACCTGGCATTTCATACCAAATTTTAATGTTTCCAGAAAAGTAAACGAAATTTTTTTTTACAAATTTTAAGGAGAATTGATTGAATAACAATATGGCTTTCGATTGGACCATCTATGTTAATACTAAAGCAATGATATGAACACGTAAAAAATTTCACTTTTTTTTGTATAACATTAAAAGACCTGAGGTAGGGTAGGATTTGGTAATAACTTGTATTAATCATCATCGAAATAATTTTTTTTTTAAATTTATAAAATTAGGTATCTATTCTAATGCTCCATTAAAAAAAAAATTAGGTTGGATTAAGTTCAAATATTTTTGGTTGGTAGACAGTTTCTGGGATATGCCCATATGTATATGTGTATATATGTATAATATACAGCCGTGGACACATAAATAGCACAAAAATACATGTAGGGTGTTTCACATAAATTGAAATAAAATACATAGAGGATAACAAGAATTTATTTCATGGTATTTGAGTTTAAACATTATTAACTTAAAATCAGTAGTAACTTTGTAACTACGAATTAAAAATTAGAAAATTAATGAAAAATCTGAAATTGTTCCTTAGCTGTAGTGGACGTATAAATAGCACAATTTGGATTCTGAAAAGAAGACATAGTAATTTATTTTTATTTTACAATGAGCTTACGAATATGTTTACTAGTACTTGGTACTGTATCCCGAATTGTCCAAAACAACCCGACTTCTTCGTCCCATACTCTCCACAAGCTTCCTGACCCAATCCTTCGGAATAGAGTACCAAGCCTTCTCAATTCCACTCCATAACTCATCTTAATTTCGAAATTTTGGTTGCTTATGCTGACCTTCACATCATTCCATAAATTTTCTATGGGATTGAGGTCTGGGCTTTGAGCCGGCCAATTCAAAATATTTATTTTTTCCTTTTTTAGCCAATCAATCACAACCTTTGCTGTGTGTTTTGGATCATTAGAGTGCATAAAAATTCACCTAATAGGCATGTTCTCAAATGCAAATGGTTCCATCTGGTTATTAAGAATATCTAAATACATATTTTTGTCCATTATTCCTGGTATACGAAAAATTGGCCCAACGCCGTGCCAGGAAAAAGCTCCCCAAGTCATTAAATTCCCTCATCCATGCTTTAAGGATTTTTTTGTATACTACAGATTCAACTCTTGGCGTTTGGGGCGCCGAACAAAAGTTTTTCCATCTGGTTCAACCCTATTAAATTTAGTTTTGTCAGTCCAGAGCACGTTCTTAAAAAATTGGTCTTCTTTATTCACATGGACCCTTGCAAACGCTAACCGATCCTTTAAATTTTTTTTGGTTAAGAGCGGCTTTCTTCGGCTAATGCGTCTATAAAGAGTAGCTTCATGTAGTCTCCTAGATACTAGTTTTCTTGCAACATTTAGGTTCTTTTCTTCATTTATTTCCCTCATAATTTGCTTTGCTGTCTTGAAAGGATCAGCCTGACTTTTGCGAACTAAAGTCATTCAGAACAATAAATCAGTGGAAGCGCTGGTTTTACGTCTAGGATTGCGCGGCTTATTCTCGAAATTATTTTAACCATTTGATGCAACCAGCTTGAGTGCATTATAGACCATTTTTGGCGAAATTTTGAGAATATCCGCGATTTCAGATGGTTTTTTGCTTATTCACTTAGTTCGTCAATTATAGACCTTTTTTCCGGAGTGCAATGTTTGCCACGACCCATTTTATTTAGAATCGGCGAAATTAACCGAATAAAACTCTACAATTTTTACAAACACCCGATATTTTTAACTTTTATTCACCATCTTACATGTGTGCTATTTATATGACCACAGCAGATCGTACATGCCTATACAGAAAGAGATGACCTGAGCAAATAAAAGTAAGTAACCGTACATCTCTTTCGGAGTTTTAAACAACGTCACACTGGAGTCTCAAAAAATAATAACTACAGTTAATATATGCATTATTAGGTTCAAACGAAACGTTTAAAAAATAAGTTGACATTTGTGCTATTTATGTGTCCATGGCTGTATGTATAATAATTAACATATACGTATCAGGGGGAAAAAACTGCCCTCCCCTGCCCTACCCTCGCTATGCCCATGTATATGTATAACATACGTATCAGGGAGGAAACTGCCCTCCCCTGCCCAACTCATGCTACGCCCATGTATGTGAATATAAGTTAACGAAGAAAATATTCTCTATTCTCATTAACAAAAAATACACCTACTTCAATTGCACGCGCATCCGTTCCAGACGCTTACGTTGCATTGTCACACAGTAATAAATAATTCACAAGAATTGGAACAACAACCGAATTCTATCTGTAGCGCAGCTACGCTGGCAGAACACGCGAGCAGAGCTAAGCTATCTTTAAGGTGTAAAAAATTGTTAAGTTTTAGTCTTAAATAATGAATGATTGAATAAAGGTCTTATGACCAAAAAAATATATTTTTTTAAAACTTTTACTAAATAAAAAGTTAGCTGGCGCCCGAACAGGGACCCAGGTCTCGATTGCTTTTGAAAAAGTTAAACTAAAAAGTGTTAGCATAAATCGACGTCAAGTACATCGTCGCGAAACAACAAAGTGTGTGCATTAAATTGACGCCAAGAGCCTCATTGCAAATTACACAACATTTAAACTAAAAAGAACTTGTTCACATAAATCGACGCAAAGTGCCTTGTCGTTGGATAAGCAAAACATCGCAAAAAGTCCTAAAAAAATAGTGCAGGACCTGGGTTCCAGAACCAACAACACATCAAGTCATCAACTTCATTCAGTTGAAGGAGCACTCCGTATCAGGAATTGCAGGCAGGTACCTTAGTCACCGGAATAAATACGGACAAACGGGATTTCCACCGCTGTAATTGTATGGAAGAGACTATGTGGATAGGAATATTGTAAGTAATTTTAAGATTTTTATATTTTAAAAAATTTATATTTTAAAATAAAAGGAAAATTGTGAAAAAAACTCGTGGAAAAAAATAAAATTTTTAAAAAGGAAAAAGAAAATTTTGTAAAAACTCGTGAAACAAAAATTAAAATTTTTAGAAAGAAAAAATTTGTATTTTACAATAAATGGAAATTGTGTAAAAACTTGTGAAATAAAAAAAAAATTTTTAAAAAAGGAAAAGATAATATCAAAATTTAAGATAAATGAAAAGTCAACTCTAGATTTTTTTTAGAAATAAAATTTTTCGAATGATAATATAGCCAATAAAAATATCCTAACCCCATAATAGTGATATTAAAACAAGAATAAAAAATTCTATAAATCCGAATTCATATAAAATAAAAAATTCGACATAACTGCGATTACCACCGAAAGGGGGTCCCTCCAGCTATATAATAAAATATACAATATCAAAAACAAAATATATGTAAAAAAAAATAATATATAATAATAATTTTAATAAAATATTTTATCGATAACTGTGGTCTACCACCGGAAAAGGGGATCCTCCAGTTATATAAATAAAAACACATAAATAGAATATATAATCAAAATTAAAACAATGGCGAACCCAAACAATTTGATCAGACCAGCTCTCAGCTAGTAAACGCTCCTACACCTAATACACCTGCTCAGAGTCAAAATCCGCAAACTTCTCCACCTGATTTAGAGAATCTCGTATCAGCCATAGTGACTAGAATATTACGAAATTAACTGACAGTTAACCAAAATACAGATTTTGACTATGCAACTGACCAGACAATACTCCAACAGTATAGGGGACAAATAAACGACTTAGATAGGATTCCTAAAGTAGTTCGTAGTCTACGCGAGTTCTCTGGTAACCCAGGAGAATTCAGTTCTTGGAGGAAAAGCGTCGAACGAATCCTCCAGTTATATGAATCTTGCAAAGGCATCCCTCGATATTTCGACATTCTAAGTGTTATCTGTAATAAAATAGTAGGCAATGCGGATGCCGGTCTAGAATCATACAATACACAATAGGATTAGAAATACTCCTAAGGAAAAATTCATACTGAGGACATACGAACAAACCAAAAAATTCATAAAACTTCATGAGGATAAAATAATTATAACACAGGCTGACAAAGGTAACAAAACAGTAGTTATGTACAAAGATGAATATATACAAAAAATTACTGAACTGTTAGGAGACAAAAATACATACAAAACAACGAGAATTGACCCAACAAACAAACTAAAAAAAAAGAACAACACTATAGTAAACTACCTCCACAAACAAAACTATATTAACACATACAGAAAATTTCAACTGACGAGTCCGAGTCCGCAACTGCACCACGACTTTACGGACTACCGAAAATACACAAAACAGACGTCCCCCTACGACCCATATCTTCATCTATTAATGTCCCTTGTTACAAATTATCAAAGCACATAGGACAAATCTTAAAACACTTAATATCTGACGAATATAATATCAAAAACTCTGTTCAATTAAAAGAAAAACTAAAAAATTTTACACTGACAGACGAGGAAATAATTGTATCATTTGATGTTGTGTCTCTGTTCACCAACATCCCGACCCATTTAGCGATAAAAAATATAATGAAGAAATGGGACGTAATTAAAAACTTGACTAGCATTCCACGACCGCAATTTCTAAATATTTTAGAATTCTGCTTAAAAGAAAATAATTATTTTATATTTGACAACCAGGTATACCATCAAATATATGGTATGCCAATTTATCTCCGTTTATCTCCGACGATAGCAGACATAATTCTGGACAACTTACTTGACGACACAATAACAATTCTTCAAAATAATGACATAAATATTACATTCATATGTAAATATGTAGACGATATTCTCGCCATAATAAAGAAAAAAGACTTAGACATAATTCACAAAACACTGAATAGTTACCACAAAAATATACAATTCACAACTGAAATTGAACGAAATCATAACATACCATACTTAGACGTCCAACTACATAGGAAAAATAACAGAATAATTTTTGACTGGTTTACCAAAACAACATGCTCAGGTAGACTTATAAATTTTCACTCGACGCAACCAATGCAGCAAAAAATAAATACGGCGACCAACTTAATAAGAAAAATTTTTACATTAGCCGACACACAATTTCTGGACAAAAACATAAAAAAGATAAAAACAATACTAAAAAACAACGACTACCCAACACATCTCGTAAACTCATTATTAAACAAAAAGTGTTCGGAAAACAAACGAAACAAAAAAAATAACAGATCAAAACAAACAGTCTGGCAACACTCAACAAGAAACAAAAAAATACTTAGGCATAACATATATACCAAAACTGACGGGTAACACACACATAAGAAAAATAATGAGAGCGGACAACACAACATTTGCATATAAATCAAACGGCACTTTAAACCAAATATTTACAAAAACAAAAAATAAAAATTAAAAACGAAGACAAAAACAACGTTGTATACGAACTGCAATGCAAAGGCGAACACGATAGCTGTGACAAAACTTATATAGGAACAACAAAAAGAGCGCTAAAAATAAGAATGGCAGAACATAAGCTGGACATAAGAAACAAAAAAACAACAACAGCGCTAGCACAACATATATTGACTACAGGCCATACAGCTGATTTTGAGGCTGTAAGAATCTTGGACGTTGAAAACAAAACAAAAAGAAGAATGACATTAGAAAGTTTAAGAATACAACAAAAAGGGGACAGAGCAATAAATTTCAAAGAAGACACTGACAATATAAACAACAACTATGCAGTAGCAATTGACGTATAGGCTATAATAGTTTCGCTTAAATTTTGTGTTCAAATAAATTTTTCTGTTTTTTAAAAAAAGTTTATGTCATGTAAAATTTTTGTAATTTCAAATATGTAATGGTTTATTGTCAAAATTAACTTAATGTATCTTTTAATGTAAAGTAAGTTTTTGGTTAATTGTTTTTTAAAAAATTGTTCATATATGTTTCTGTAGATAAAAAAAAAATCTGAAGCGAGCGACCCTGAAGATGTCGCCAAGAAAGTGACGAAACGTCGGGAAAATATTTAATTTTTATTTTTATATTTAAAAATTGCAATTAAAATGAAATGGCCAAACAACTCCATTCAACTTAAATAAATACACCGCTTAATTGGAAAGCGATTTCCAAGTGCCTCACACTACATTACGCTGACAAAAGGGATATTACCACCCTGGAATATCAGCTTACTTCACTAATTCAAGGCAATCAAACAGTACAGCAATTTTACCAACAGGTATACACCCACTTGTCTTTGATATTAAATAAAATATCTGGACTAGAAATGAGTCGTGAAACACTCAATGTCCTCAGTAAAACTTATCGAGATAAAGACCTTGACACCTTCATAAGGGGTCTCAAAGGAAACTTACCCAAACTCTTGGGAATAAAGGAACCACTAGACTTACCACACTCCCTACATCTATGCTTTAAAATGGAGAATCAAGGATACAGAGCTCAATATGCAAACTGTAGCCAAAACAATAATCGTAGATTTCAACCATCGGTTCCACCACCACTCCCGAGAAAACCAAATTTTGATAAGCAACCTTTTCATCCACAACTAGCATATTTACCACAACCTTTTAAAACACCATACCAGCAAAACACAAATCAATATAATTTCAGAAATTTTCCAGAGCAAAATAGACATCATGGATTTCAAGGTTTTCAAAGGCCACCACAACCAACCTTTCGCGCTTTTCAGCAAATGTCAAAACCAAGAGTAGAGCCCATTGATTTAGACCCCAGTATACACTCACGAAGAATAAACTATATGAATAGACCCAACAGACCATTGCAATATACAGCGAAAAGTGAAAATACCCACCAAGCCAACAGTTGATACCACCTAACAAAATCCAGAGACATTTCCATATTCACACAGGTAATATAGACGACCAACAACATTATGAAAGCACTATGACCTCAGACGACCCAAGTTACGAACAATCATTCGCAGAATATGTCCAAGAGATAGATATTAATGATGATAAAAACAATAGCACCGACTACTATGATGAGACTGCCGACCACACCGATACCCATTTTTTAGATTAACCAGCTCTTCATTGCCATTTTTCGAGTGCAAGACGGAGAGCGGACAAATCTTGAAAATTCTAATCGATACAGGAAGTAATAAAAATTACATACCATCTGTCGTAAAAAACAAATTTTGAATGAACAGCCCTTCTACGCCAACTCAGTAGGAGGACAGATAAAAATCACGCACCACACATACGCAAATCTCTTTGGTAAACCTGATTGTACAGTGAAATTCTTTATTTTGCCAACACTTGGACCTTTCCACGGAATAATCGGAAACGATAGCCTCAAACAGCTATCGGCCGTAATATATACCAAAGAAAACATAATGCTTGTTAGAAACACAATCAAGGTAAAAATTAAACAACAGACCTCTCAAGATGTTAATAATATTCAAATTAGAATAGACCACCTCACTGTCGAACAAAAACATGCAATAACAAATCTTGTCTCAAAATTTCCTAAACTATTCGCAGAACCAAACGAAAAGCTAACGTATACAACATCGGTAAAAGCAGAAATTCGAACTAATACAGATACTCCCATTTACTCAAAATATTATCCTTATCCCACTTCACTTAGGGATGAAGTCGAGAAACAAGTCTCACAACTTCTTAATGATGGGATAATTAGGCCCTCGAGATGACCTTACAATTCGCCCGAGTGGATTGTGCCGAAAAAACTCGACGCATCCGGAGAAAAGAAATATAGACTCGCCATAGATTATCACAAACTGAACACAGTTGCAATAGCGGACAGGTATCCGATACCTGAAATTAACAATGTTCTGGCCCAATTAGGGAATAACAAATTTTTTTCAGTAATAGATCTTAAAAGCGGATTTCACCAAATCCCACTTAAAGAAGATGATATAGAAAAGACAGCTTTCTCCGTGAGTAACGGAAAATTTGAATTCACGAGGCTTCCATTCTGATTAAAAAATGCAAGACAAGTGCGAATTTTTAAAAGCTGAAGTAGAGTTCCTAGGGTTTTTGGTATCCGCAAACGGAATTAAAACAAATCCATCAAAGGTCGAGGCCATTCGAAGACATCCTCTGCCAAGAATACTGAAAGGTCTCCGATCATTCCTGGGACTTTCAGGCTATTACCGACGTTTTATAAAAGACTATGCTCGACTCGTAAAACCCCTAACGGCTCTTTTGAGAGGGGAAGATGGACTCACGTCCAAAACCATGTCAAAAAAGAAAATAGTTGATATGAATGCAGAAGCTATTGAAGCTTTTGAGAAACTTAAAAATTCTTTAATATCAAGAGACGTAGTCCTCAGGTATCCCGATTTCACCAAAGAGTTTCATCTCACCACAGATGCATCTAAATATGCATTAGGTGCTGTCTTAGTTCAAGATGATAAACCAATTGTTTTCATATCCCGTACTTTATCAAAAGCAGAAGAAAACTACGCGACCAACGAGCGCGAAATGCTTGCGATAATATGGTCACTCAAATCTCTACGCAACTATTTATACGGTACTGCAAGGGTTAAAATTTTCACAGATCACCAACCCTTAACGTACACATTAAGCAATAAGAATAATAATACCAAAATCAAAAAATGGAAAGCAGCATTAGAAGAATATAATTATGAGCTTGTCTACAAGCCAGGAAAAATGAACGTGGTCGCAGATGCTCTTTCAAGGCCACCCCAACCTTCGCAAATAAACTCAACATCAACATCAGCTTCAGCTCATAGCGACGAAAGCTCATCACATAATCTTATTCCCACTGTGGAAGTACCAGTTAATGTATTTAAAAACCAGATCCACATACTAATAGACGAAGAAAATAGCTATAAATTCGAAATACCTTTTCCAACATATCACAAGCACATTATAAAACAGACCGACTATATCGAAGAAAATCTAATCTCAATTTTTAAAAGATATCTTGATCCCAACCTTATAAATGGTCTTTATACTAATGAAGATATCATGGGAAGAATTCAAAACTTTTACCCAATACATTTCGCTAAGAATAAAATCAGATTTACACAAACACTAGTGAAAGACATAACTACAGAAGGCGAACAAGACAGCGTAATAATTAAAGAACATACAAGAGCTCATAGGAATAGCCAAGAGAACAAAGATCAAATTATGCAACGATGCTACTTCCCAAAAATGAAGGAAAAAAAATAGAAAAAATAATTAAAATAATTAAAAAATAACAACAAAAATATGACAGGCTTCCGAATAAACCAGAGATACAACCGACCCCTATCCCAAAAAAATTCAGGCGATATTATACATATTGACATTTATTCTACCGAAAAAAATCTAGTTCTTACAGCAATAGATAAGTTCTCTAAGTATGCCCAAGCCAAAATATTGAAATCCAAAGCAATAGAAGATATTAAGGAACCTCTTAGGGAATTAATAATAGCATACGCTGCACCAAAAACAGTTGTCATCGACAATGAGAAATCTCTTAATTCAGCAGACATGTCCTTTTTACTTAAAGATCAATACAGCATAAAAATCTATACTTCGCCCCCTTGTATAAGATAACGGCCAAGTCGGTAGATTGCACTCGACTCTATCCGAAATCATGAGATGTCTAAGAACAAACAGAAACCACACTTCCTTTCATGATTTGCTAATGAAAGCCGTTTACGATTATAATTTGACCATACACTCTACTACACAGTAAAAACCAGTAGAAATATTCTTTGGAAAAACAGTTAGTACAGACGCACAGAAACTAGAACAGGATAGGAAAGAAAACATATCAAACATATCAAGAAAAGCAAAAAGGCCTTACATATACTAAAAAACGACAAACAATAAAAACATATAATCCAGGAGACGTCATCTACGTTAGCGTAAATAGGAGACTAGGATCTAAACTTACACCTCAATATAAAAAACAAACAGTTAGAGAAGACAAACAAAGTACGATCATAACAGAATCGGGACGAACAGTTCGCAAAAGTAAAATCAAAAACTCATAAATGCACTTGACTGAAAATTATTTTAAAATCCTATATTTACAGATTACTTGTCACCACGGCTACAGCCCACATTCAAATATTGAATTAAACATTCAATTATTTAATCTCAATAAATTACGGTTATGCGAAAGTGCAAGACGGGACCCTTTAAATTTATCCATAACCTCGATCATTATGAGCCCTTCCTGGGAGAAACGGAGAAATTTATTGCAACAAATACACCCAAAACATACTCTATGTACTCTCTTCTAAATCACGAGCTATCTCAAACCATTAATATATTTGAAATGATCAAACCAATTTATAAATTCAGACCTAAAATATCGTTTGACTTTATAGGAACAGCCTGGAAGTACATAGCCGGTACTCCAGACCACGAAGATATGGAGATTGTGAACAAATCCATAAATGACTTAATAAAAAACAATAATGAACAAGTAATTATAAATGAAGCTTTTAGTGAAAGAATAAAGAACTTAACTTTAATTACTAAAGAAATAACTAACAGTATAAGAAAAGAAGGAACATTTATCGATGAAATAATAAATAATTATCAAAATAGAATAAGATAAGCTAAGGAAGATCTAATAAATATTAGATACGCCGTAACATGGGCAAAAAATAATGTAATAAACTCTATTTTATTAAACAAATTTGAATTAAATTTAGCAATGAAAAAATTAAAAGAAGAGAATATGCCGTTTAACAATGTAGAAGAAACGTTAGAATACGCAAATATAAATGTCTTATATAATGGCACAAATATAATGTACGTAGTAAAGATACCAATAACCACGAATGATCTTTATAGAAAAGTCATAATAAAACCAATAAAAAGGAATACTTCAATTGGGAAAATATTATTTAATGAAATACTTATCAAAGAAGATGAAATTTATGGAATAAATAAAGTATGTAATAAATATAATTCCATGCCTATTTGTAAGCGATACCAACTAGTTAATTTAAGTAACGAAACCTGTATAAGTAAGATTATTAGAGGACTTTGCTCTAGCTGTAATATTACAAACATTCACCACATTCCAACTTTAGAGGAAATCTCTACAGGAATAATACTACTGAATGACTTCAATGGAACCATCATAATTGAAACAACTAACCAATTTTTAAAAGGAACATACGGTATCAAATTCCACAATAGTACAATTACAGTCAACAATAGAACTTTCTACAATCTGTTAGCTTCACCATTAGGTGTCAAACCAGCAATAATTCAGCCAACACCCACAGAAACGCATAGATTTAACCCTGCTATCATTAGAAAAACTTCATGACCTACACATAAGGAATACTGATGCAATCGCATTAATCAAAAGAACAGTTACCTACAATAGAACTGGAATGATATTGGCTCTCAGCATCATCATGGTACTAATAGTAATAGCAGCTAAATATTCACGCAGTGGATCAAAAATTATCCTGCAAGAAGTAGAAAAGGACCATAGTACTTTTGGCAACACGCCCACATATAAGGCATCACATTCATTACCAAATTTGCATAACCTACCCTATTTCTAATGATTGCGGACAATCGTTTTGAGGAGGGAAGAGTTAACGAAGAAAATATTCTCTATTCTCGTTAACAAAAAATACACCTACTTCAACTGCACGCGCATCCGTTCCAGACGCTTACGCTGCATTTTCACACAGTAATAAAAAATTCACAAGAATTGGAACAACAACCGAATTCTACCTGTAGCGCAGCTACGCTGGCAGAACACGCGAGCAGAGCTAAGCTATCTTTAAGGTGTAAAAAATTGTTAAGTTTTAGTCTTAAATAATGAATGATTGAATTAAGGTCTTATGACCAGAAAAATATATTTTTTTAAAACTTTTACTAAATAAAAAGTTAACTTATATGTTTATACAGCAAGTAATGTTTATAACGACATCGCTTATTGCGATCTATCGGTTATAACGAATAAAAGGTTGACCAGAGAAAACATTCGACGAGATATCTTTGGCATCCAAACAGAAATTTGAACAATTGAAAATTAATCTATGTATCAGAAAACCAAATAACAAAAAATTACACATTTTTTCAAATAAATACAATAATTTGTGTAAATATAAACGCATTTGGTTGAGTTTTTAATAAAACTGAGAAAGAATGTTAATAAATTACCAATATAACAATATCGCTTATAACGATCTATCGCTTATAACGAATAAAACTACGGTCCCTTGAAGTTCGTTATAAACATTACTTACTGTATATGTATATATGTATAATATATACATGTATATACATATCAGGGGGAAAACTGTCCTCCCCTGCCCTATCCTCGTATATGCATGTATGTTTATGTATGTATAATAAAGGGTGGTTAAATTTTAAGGGCCAATGTTGATTTTGAATAAAACACAAATTATTTAGGAAATTATTGTTATTTCTTTTTATTATAATAATATTGGAATGGTTCAATTATGTATGGAAAAAAATGTCGGCCAAACGGCCGCCGCGACCTCGGCGGCACACCTCCATCCGATGGTCCAAATTTTCGATGACGCTGAGGCATAAGTGAGGTTCTATGCCGTTAATGTGCCGAATTATCTCATCCTTTAGCTCTAGAATTGTTGCTGGCTTATCGACGTACACCTCAAATAACCCCAAAGAAAGAAGTCCAACGGTGTCGAATCACATGATCTTGGCGGCCAATTGACATCACGTGAGACAACACGGCCATTGAATTTGTCGCACAAAAGAGCCATTGTTTCGTTAGCTGTGTGGCAAGTGGCACCGTTCTGTTGTAACCACATATTGTCCACATTCATATCTTCCAATTCGGACCATAAAAAGTTCGTTATCGTCTCACGATAGCAAACACCATTCACAGTAACTTCCTGACCGGTCTCATTTTGGAAAAAATACGGCCCGATGATGCCGCCAGCCCCCATAAACCGCACCAAACAGTCACTCTTTGTGGGTGCATTGGTTTTTCGACAATTACTCTTGGATTATCATTCGCCCAAATGCGGCAATTCTGCTTATTGACGAATCCACTGAAGTGAAAATGTGCCTCATCACTGAAGATGATTTTCTTCGAAAATTGATCATCCACTGTTGCCATTTCTTGCCACCATTCTGACCATTGACGACGCTTGAAATGGTGAAGAGGCTTTAGTTCTTGATTCAATTGCACCTTGTAAGCATTGTGAGCGTGATAGGTGCAATTGTTGGGCACGACGACGAGTTGAGGTGGACGGCTCTTCAGCCACACTGTCGCGAACAGCAGCAATATTTTCTGCAGTACGAGCTGTACGAGCATGCACTGGTATTTTCACGTCTCCTACATACCCGGTTTGCTCAAATTTTTGCACGATTTTTCCGATTGTACGCACATTTGGACGATTAAATTAACCGAAAAAATCACGAAGTGCACGATATGCATTTTGATTTGAACGCCCATTTTCATAATAAGCCTGAATAACTTTAACGCGTTGCTCGATTGTGTATCTTTCCATGGTTCAAATTGAGTTAGTCTGAAATTGAGAAATGCCAAATGAAATGCAGAAAAAACTTGACGTTTAGGTGTGTGGTTTACATTCAACATCGGCCCTTAAAATTTAACCACCCTTTATATACATTAGACCACGTCAAATGCTACTTTGTATCGTATCTCATTTAAAAATGGGTTCGATTTTGATTTTTTTTCAAAAAATTCGAAATTTAAATACATTTCATCTAAAATTACACTCCGAAAACAGGTTTTTCCACCAGAACCGGGCCAGTTTTGACAATTCTTGAATTTTTAAGAGCTCTAATTACTTCATTTGCAACTATCGTGTTTTTCAGGGGGGGCACGGAGGATCCCACATGCTTTAACAAAATCCATACAAATGTGACTTGGTCTAATATACATGTGTATTTACATATACATATCAGGGGGGGAACTGCCCTCCCCTTCCCTACCCTCGTTACACTCATGTATGTGTATATATGTTTATATATGTATATATGTAAAGTAAAACACTCACCATATCGGAAACCCCTATATACTAATTTTCATGCAAATCGGATAAACGATTTAAGAGTTTTTCGACGTTTTTTAAAATATTTGTACTACCGCGCCATCTGGTGTTCAAGATAGAACAGAGTATATAAGTCATAAAAACTCACCGTATCCGAAAACTATTTGTACTACAGCGCCCCCTGGTGTTCAATTCAAGATAGAACAGAGTAGATAAGTTATAAACACTTATCGTATTCGAAAATC
This sequence comes from Coremacera marginata, assembly GCA_914767935.1. Taxonomy (NCBI): domain Eukaryota; kingdom Metazoa; phylum Arthropoda; class Insecta; order Diptera; family Sciomyzidae; genus Coremacera; species Coremacera marginata. The sequence goes on along the minus strand of OU612044.1, from coordinate 83,141,221 downwards.
ATTTGTACTACAGCGCCCTTTGGTGTTCAAGTTAGAGTAGATAAGTCATAAATTAAAACTCACCGTATCCGCAAATCGGATGCATGGTTTCGGAGATAAATTTCCGTCCGCATTACACTTTTTCATAACGCATTCACCAGCTTACTTCCCAAGTCAAGCGTGCCTAAAGAAATTTTACTTAAAAAAAAAAATTATAAATGGAATTGTTTCTAACCCAAATTGATGTGCACGTTTGAACAATTTTATATTGTAATTCTAAACAAATATCGCATTATGTATTGTAAATCGGCAATCAAGGGTTTAAAAAAAAGACAAGAGGGGCATTCTTTATGTCTAGTAAATGGCCATTGCAAATATGCAATCGGGCCAATGTTGTGGCATTTGTACTGATTGCGCATTTCCTAAGGCAACGCAAAATCCACGCAAAATCGTAATAAAAAGATTTAAACTAAGTATGTAATGTGCAGCTCAGGAAAAATATTATAAAGTCAATTAGGCAAAACCCGCAATTGTCTGACAATGATTGAGCAAAAAAATTTAATACAAGCAGAAGTACGGCTAGAAGAATCCGTATCGAGAATGGATTTAAGTCCTATCGTGCCGTTAAGTGTGCCAATCGGTCAATAAAGAAAAATATTGATGCCAAAAAGAGAGCTCAATTGCTGAAGTGCTGACAAAATTTAAAGGGTGCATTTTAATGGACGACGAAACATAAGTCAAAATGGATTTTAATCAGCTTCCAGGAGCAAAATATTATCTTGCCAAGAAAGGTGGGGATGTTGCGCGTAAATTTAAGTACGTTGGAGTTGACAAATATGGCAAGAAGAGTTTAATTTGGCAAGGTAGTTATAGTTGTGGATTAATGACCCGAGCTTTTGTTACCTCCTCGAATATGACTTCGACAACCTGCATTAAAGAGTGCTTAAAAAAACGCGTTTTGCCCTTTATTCGGCGGCACCGAGGTCCAGTAAAATTTTGGACAGACTTGGCTTCCTGTCATTACTCCAAAGCGACGCGGGAATGGTATAAAGCAAACAAGGTCGACGTTATACCGCAACAAATGAATCCACCGAACTGTCCACATCTTCGCCCAATCGAAAGATATTGGGCCCTTGTTAAATATAGGTTAAGAAAATATGGCCGGCTAATGAAAAATAATAAAACATTAATAGTTACTTACTTACTTAGGGGGCCGTAACAACCCGTGTCAGGGTTTCGGCCGACCTCATCAGCTCTCACCAGGCGCCTCTGCTTTGCGCGCGGAAAGTTATAGCTGCCGGATGAAACGTGGGAGTCTAAACGCCGCGCTCCCTTGTTTGTAGACAGCATATACTTTGTTTTACCCTCATTTATCGTCAAACCCACTTTGGCTGATTCCTTTTCGATAGCGGCAAAAGCAGCGGTAACATCTCTTGGTTCTGTCGACAATATCAATATCATCAGCGTATGCAAGGAGGTGGACACCTTTGTAGAAAATGGTGCCATTACGATGCACACCGGCCTTTCGTACGATCCCCTCCATGATGATGTTGAAGAGATCGCAAGACAGTGGATCGCCTTGCCTGAAACCTCTTTCGGTATTGAAGGTTTCGGAGAGGTCATTTCCTACTGTTGATGAGATCAACAAAAATATATTAATAATTAATTGCAAACATTCATTAACTTGGTCAGTTCTTGTGCGCAACATTAAGCCGGCATTGCGAAATGCAGCACGCGCAAAACAATTAGGTCAAACTTAATGTTCAATTATTACATTTTAATGTCGTAATAATTGGTTTTGCAAGAAAATATTTAAATAAGCTGTTTTAAGCATAATATAGGTCAACCACAGTTTGAGTAACTTACACTCAAATTGCTGAGTTCAATTATTCTATTTTGTTTTATAAACTTCGTTTAATACTAATTTAAAGCCACTAATAAAACATATAGCAAACAAACCAGGTGTGTTTTATTTGTCAGAAGAATAAAACAACAAGTTTTATTCACCTACCTTGAAGGAGCTGCGTGTGTTGTTCAACGTCATTCTGCAAAGTCTAATCAGCTTTGCAGGTATACCGAACTCAGACATTGTAGCGTATAGAGGCAATCCCTTCTCGGGCTATCGAACGCTGCTTTAAAATCGACAAAGAGATGGTGTGTGTCAAATTGATTTTCGTGGGTTTTCTCCAGGATTTGTCGTAGCGTGAAAATCTGGTCTATGGTGGACTTACCAGGTCGAAAGCCACACTGATAAGGTACAATCAGTGTTTTTGTAATCGGCTTTAATCTTTCACACAGTACGCTTGAGAGAACCTTATATGCGATGGAAATAAGACTGATACCTCTATAACTTGCGCAGATTGTTGGGTCTCCTTTCTTAAGTATAGGGCACAGTACGCCGAGGTTCCAATCGTCGGGCATGCTTTCTGCTAGCCATATTTTGCTGATAAGCTGATGCATGTGCCTTCATCGCCGCCGGTTTTAAACAATTCAGCTGACAGGCCGTCAGCACTCGCTGCTTTATTGTTTTTGAGTCGTTGGATAGCAACTCGAACCTCTTCATGGCTAGGTGGTGATACTTCCACTCCGTCATCGTCGATTGGTGGCACTGAACTGCGTTCTCGGTGGGCGGCATTGGTGGAATCGTCGACAGTAAGTAAATTTGAGAAGTGCTGTCTCCACAATCTAAGCCGTATTCAGATCTCCATTTTCGTCTCTGCAAGTGGATGCTCCGGGCTTGAAAACTTGGATTAGACGCTTAACCTGTTGATAGAATTTTCGTGCATCCTTCTTGCCCTGGTATAACTCTAGTTCCTCACGCTCACGCTTTCCTGCTCTCTTTTCTTGCTTCTGAAAATGCGCCTCTCTTCCTTCCTCTTTTCGCGGTAGTTTTCTCGCATGGCTCGCGTTGCAGCTGACTGCAGCGTTTTTCTGTATGCGGCGTTTTTTACTGCTGTCGCGATGCGACACTCCTGTCCGAGGTTGCGGGCTGTCCGAGGTCGTGCTGTCCGAGGTTGCGGGCGCCGGAAACCAATGACTTCTTCAGCGGCAGCGCGCATGGAGTGGGATATATGCGCCCAAAGTCCGCCGGCGTCGTCGAGTCCAGAGGTTGGTTGGTTGAGCTTAACCGAGAGTTGAGCGGAGTAGGCTTCGGCAGTCCGTTGTAATTGCAGCTTAGCGACATCTAGCTTTCGTTGAATTCCTGTGCGTATGTTCTTCGCATTGCATAATCGCATGCGGATCTTGGCTGCAACAAGATAATGGTCGGAGTCAATGTTGACCCCCCGAAATGTACGCACATCTAGAACACTAGAGGCATGCCTTCCGTCGATTACAACATGATCAATTTGGTTTCGCGTTTTTTGATCCGGGGTCAGCCAGGTGGCCTTGTGGATGTCGAGGTGCTTAAATCTGGTGCTACTAACTACCATGTTTCGTGCCGCGGCGAAGTCGATCAGTCTTAGACCGTTGTTCGTGGAGGTCTCGTGAAGACTGAACTGACCGACAGTAGGGCCAAAGATGCCTTCCCTTCCGACTTTCGCATTAAAATCGCCGAGGACTATTTTCACGTCATGGACCGGAAGGTGGTCATAAACGTCCTCAAGACTAGCGTAGAAAGCGTCCTTGACGGCTTCGTCCTTTTCCTCCGTCGGGGCGTGCGCGCAAATAAGACTAATGTACAAAAATTTTGCCTTGTTGCGGATCGTGGCCAATCTTTCGTTCACAGGTGTGAACCGGGAAACAAGGTGGCGTAGTTTCCGGCTAACGACGAATCCACTTCCGAATTCGCGCTTCTCCGCATGGCAGCTGTAGTAGATATCGCAGTGTGCTTGTTTAGAGCAGCCTTGCCCTTTCCATCGCATTTCCTGGATGGCGGTGATGTCAGCTTTTATTGTTTTGAGGGCTTCCGCCAGTTGGATAATGGCACCTTCCCTATAAAGGGTCCGGACATTCCGGGTGCATATCCGTAAATCATTGTCCGTTTTTCGTTTGCGGTGGTCGTCAACGTAATTGGGGTTCTTATCCGAGGCTGGTTTAGTATTCATTGGGCAGTAGTAATGTGGCGGGACCCAAACCCTGCGCACATTCCATGTTTAAGGTCTATGGAGCGACCCGCCGCTCAAATTAGCCGTCAAACTGACGGATGCCAGTTTGCCGTTGCCCAGGGAACACCACGTGGAGGTTTGAGTCGACTTGAGACGATTTCGACATTAATAGTTAACAATAATAAAATATTTCAGGTAAACCGAAAATGTGTGCAAAATCTTATGGCGACTATCAAGCGAAACACCCGCCACTTTATTCGTAGCAGTCAAAACTGACCCTTGTGGGAAACTAAAAAGTTATGGTTCATCAAGTGCGTACCGATTTTGCGTGGACAATGCCTTATTCTTCCACCGTGCAACGACATATACTAGACATAGAGAACACCCATAAAGAAAAAATACTATGAGTGATTTAACCCATTTGGCTTGCGCACGTGAAAATATTAAAGGTTCCTTCACTAAATGTAATCCTTTTGTAGCACAAGCTACAAATGAAACGTCAATTCAAGCTATAAAAAATCGTTATGACCGCTTAAATTCAATGTGGCAAAAATTTGTTGCATAAGATGTGAAATAGAGGAAATTCCTAATCAAATTATTTGTCAAAATAATTTTCCTTAGGGAAAGACTGACTTTTCCTTAGGCACTGACTTACACGCATATTCTGCTATGCTTGCTTAGTATTGTTTTTATTATTGTTTTTATAAGTCAACGATCTTTTGGAACATTTATTAATTGTGCATAATTCAAGTATATATTTTGATTTGTGTCAATTAAATAATTTATAAATTTGGTTTGGTTATTGTTTATTGTTTTTTATGTTTTGTAATAGGTTATGTAAACACTTTTACATAGTTTAATAATTGTTGATTATACACTTTTAGCATTGCTTTTAAGATTATTTTTACTATGAAAGAAATAGTTCTAATAAATTCAATTCATTTGTTATTTAATCGAATTATAGTGTTGTTTAATTAATCTAGCTTCCCGTTTTACGTGGTTTAAGTGCCACGGTTAATGTGCCAGTTAGACGCAAATTACGAATCAATCATTGGTGATCCCGACGTGATCGTGATACAAACATTTGGTTTGAGATCAAGTTCGCCGCGAATGAAATTCGAAAAAAAAACAAACAACAAGGAGCGTTGTTCTGCAGTGTCTGCAGTTCGGACACACTTTATAAGAAGCCAGAAAGCTAACAAGGAGCCACAATACCATGGAAAAATATGAGGAGACTTTTGCGAAGCAAAGGACAACTGATGAAAAAATTCAACATATCATTCGAAACTCCAAGAAGGATTCGTTGGATAGGAAGACAGCAGCGTATTACACAGAGCGAATAAAAAACTTATCAGGCTTGGATAGTATTCGAAGAAACGGATAGCTCCATTCGGAAATTGGATAATATCCCATTACAGCATGACTATTTTGCAACTGTCATCATAGTCATCATTGGTGCAGCAGTACCAAACTTTGTTTAAAAAGGCATTGGAAGAAATTAAAGAGCAACAGGAAAAGACACAGGCTCGGAAAGTTGGTGGTCAAGACATTGGATTGCATGTATCTACAGGAGGTACAATTCAAAATAAGGAGACATCTGAAGCTTGTCGAGCATTCGTGAGTACAGATACGGCTTCAGGAGAGTCAATACAAAATACAGAGGCTTATAGCAATGTACCAGTCGAACTGCTGAGAAAGATCGCAGCGTCATTTGCAGCACTAGAGCGACTACTATCAGGTTTGGATAGAAATCAAGAAGGTTTATCACTTCGATATTTCAACATAAAAATTGGACCCATCAATCAATTATGGCATCAAGTAGAACACCCCAACTATGCAATTTGAGAGCACTTTGAAGATCCAGCAGCGGTCGGCTATAATATGCAAAAATATATTGATTTAGAAGAAAGAGTTCAGAACAAGATAATTGATCTCTCAGTAAAAGCAGAACAACATTCAACAACAGAAGTAGGAGGCAGTTCTAGGGGAAACGCATTGCCACTACTAAAGGTGACATTTCCAAGGTTCGATGGTGACTACCTTAAATGGCAGCTCTGTAATGGCAGTTTCTTGATTTCTTTTGCCAACTGATACACAACCAACATATCCCAAACGTCCAAAAAATGTTCTATCTAAAATCCAATTTAAGTGGAGAAGCAGAGCAACTAATAAGCCATTTTGCAGTAACGGATGAAAACTATAATACCGCCTGGGCTATACTTAAAGACAGATATAACAATAAACGAGTACTAACAACAAATTTGGTTGAAAAGATATTGGATCAACCTTCATGCGTTGGTACGGCGACTGCAATCAAGGACAAAAATGTTTGCTGGCATTGAACAACTTGGGAATCGAGACTTCCAGTTGGGATCCTCTACTGCTTCATATCATAGTAAAGGGTGATTTTTTAAGAGCTTGATAACTTTTTTTTTAAAAAAAACGCATAAAATTTGCAAAATCTCATCGGTTCTTTATTTGAAACGTTAGATTGGTCCATGACATTTACTTTTTGAAGATAATTTCATTTAAATGTTGACCGCGGCTGCGTCTTAGGTGGTCCATTCGGAAAGTCCAATTTTGGGCAACTTTTTCGAGCATTTCGGCCGGAATAGCCCGAATTTCTGTTGCCCGAATGTTGTCTTCCAAAGCTGGAATAGTTGCTGGCTTATTTCTGTAGACTTTAGACTTGACGTAGCCCCACAAAAAATAGTCTAAAGGCGTCAAATCGCATGATCTTAGTGGCCAACTTACCGGTCCATTTCTTGAGATTAATTGTTCTCCGAAGTTTTCCCTCAAAATGGCCATAGAATCGCGAGCTGTGTGGCATGTAGCGCCATCTTGTTGAAACCACATGTCAACCAAGTTCAGTTCTTCCATTTTTGGCAACAAAAAGTTTGTTAGCATCGAACGATAGCGATCGCCATTCACCGTAACGTTGCGTCCAACAGCATCTTTGAAAAAATACGGTCCAATGATTCCACCAGCGTACAAACCACACCAAACAGTGCATTTTTCGGGATGCATGGCCAGTTCTTGAACGGCTTCTGGTTGCTCTTCACTCCAAATGCGGCAATTTTGCTTATTTACGTAGCCATTCAACCAGAAATGAGCCTCGAAATGCTCGAAAAAGTTGCCCAAAATTGGACTTTCCGAATGGACCACCTAAGACGCAGCCGCGGTCAACATTTAAATGAAATTATCTTCAAAAAGTAAATTTCATGGACCAATCTAACGTTTCAAATAAAGAACCGATGAGATTTTGCAAATTTTATGCGTTTTTTTTAAAAAAAAAGTTATTTTTAAAAAGTTTTAAAAAATCACCCTTTATTAATAACATCAAGAAGCACTCATATTCGCTTTGAATAGTCAATTAAAAATCCAAAGGAACTACAAACGATGAAGGAGTTCTTAGCGTTCTAATAAAACCAATTTCAATCTATGGAAGCTATTAAACAAAGTGACAAAATATCAAGGGTGCAAACATCATCCAGGGCCTACACATCAATTGTTTCTACTAACAAGGACAATGCTTGCAAAATATGTGGAAACGGTATTCACCCACTGTTTTCATGCAAGTAGTTTTTGCAGTGGGGAACCTCAGAAAGATTAAGCTTTGTTCAACAACATAAACGTTGCATGAATTGTCTAAAAAGTGGCCATACGTACACCAAATGTACGCTGAAAAATTGTTTAAAATGCAACAAAAAACACAATACACTGTTGCACTTTGAGACTAAAGAAGCCACAAGTATGAACTCATCAGCAACATCGTTAACAGCCGCCAGAAGCCAGGAAGCTAATTCTTATGTTCTGCTCAGCACGGCTATCATCAGCAACCGGACAGGAAAAAGAGTGCAGAGCCATTCTGGATTCGGGCTCCCAGGTCAACATTATAACTGAGAGGCTGGTAAAAAGACTAGGACTACCACATAAGTCTACAGGCATTCAAATGTTGTTCTGTATGTGTACAGAACATAGAGTAAATGTTGGGATTCTGTCGAAAATCAACGGATTCAAAGCACGGGTGCTTCTTCGTACTGCCACACATCATCTCGCCACAGCCAACTCAACACCTAAATACGAATGGGTGGGCTATTCCAAATAACATAACACTTGCTGATCCAACCTTCAATCGCACGGGTAAGATTGACATACTGTTGGGAGCCGAATTCTACCATGAATTGCTGGTAGATGGTCAAATAACATTAGGCGAGGATCTTCCATGATTACAAAGCATCAGACTTGGATGGATAATAGTTGGTAAGATCCAAAACACTCATTGGAAAAGTGCTACATGTGACGTTTGCAGTGAAGATGAACTTGATCAATAAGTTGCAAAATTCTGGAAACTAGAAAAAGTGGAGGCCACCTCAGCATTCTATAGCTGACAAATTATGTGAAACAAATTTCGTACAAAACACCACAAAGAATTCTCATGGTCGATTTGAAGCAGCAGGACAAATGACAAGGGTTGACATAAGTAATTTGTTGTCACCTCAATATTTCATCACTACGTTCTGAAGCCAGTTAGTAGCACCACTAAGTTACGTGTAGTTTTTGATGCCTCAGCTCAGACATCATCAGGCGTGTACCTCAAAGATATTATGTATATTGGCCCGACCATGCAAGGTGAATTATTTTCAATTTTACTACGGTTTCGACTTCCTCGATTTGTGCTCACTGCTGATATCCAACGAAGGTATAGACATATATTGGTGCATCCCGAAAACCGGTCACTCCAGCTGATAATGTGGAGATCAAGACCCACCGAACCTATCAAGCATTATCAATTAAACACAGTATGGAACTAGAGCCGCACCTTGTTTAGCAACCATATGCCTTCAACAATTAACAAGCGAATTCTGGGACTCGCACTCGCTTGGGACGCAGTCACTTTGAAAATACTTCTACTTTGATGACTGTTTAACAGGATCTGACAGTCTTACTACTGCTATAGAAACACAAAGGCAATTAACTCATATTTTAACGGCTCTGGATTTAAATTAAGGAAATGGTGTGCCAATCATCCGCGATTGCTTCAAAGAATTGCCCAGGAAGATGTGGAAATAGATTTGGACCTCAACGAAGAGGAAAAAACCATACAGACTAGGCATTTCATGGACCCCAAAAAATTATAAATTCTGCATCAAAGTAAATCTTGACAACAGAACCCGAATTTCAAAACGAAACGTCAGCTCAGAGCTTGCACGATTATTTAATCCATTGGGAATTCCTTCAAGAATTATGGCAACTTAAACTATCTTGGGACAAAGCATTGTCCTTTGGATTTCAGACAAGATTGAGATCTTTCCGGGAGAACCTGGAGGAGCTGAACAGGAGAAGTGTTCGTGAATTCAAAGGGCATGGACGTGCCGCCCGATCGTGTCCGCTTAATTAATTTCCAAATATCGTTTATACATGTTCAACCTTCGTTTTTATCTCTGTCGTGTGCGTTCTAAGTGTTATTTCAAATAAATAAAGTACTATAACTTAACATTAGCCGAATAAATTAAACAATAAATGAATTGAAATAACAATAAATAAGAATTAATAAAAGAAAGAAGAAGAAGTGCATAAAAAAAAAATATAACTAAAAAATCCGTGCTTTCGTTTCGTTCCACTAAAAAATGTCCGTCGTCAAATGAGTGTCCGTGAATTGTTCGTGTTTTGTGTATGGAAGCTACTTTTTAACATAATAAAAAATTTAAGAAAAAATGAAACAAATAAATATATTTAATATATATGATCAACAAAAATCTTAAAAAATTAATTTTAACATAACAATAATAGTTCCATTATTGCAAGTAAAAGTGCTAATAAAAAAAAAAAAGAATAAAAGAATATAAAAAAAAAATAAAAAAGAAATAAATATTAACTAAATCAACACAAACAGCAGCATAATAACAACTAACAAAGCAGAAACCAGATTTGCTGAGAGTAGCTAGCAGCAACAACAACATCGGTGGATTCCAAGCTTTTCTTTGCTGAGTGCGGCCATCAGCAACAACAACATCGTCGATAAGCTGTGGATCATAACTTTTTTTTAGCTGACTACGCGAAGGGCCTTTCTATGCTCTTCGCAGCGTAAGTTATTGTTGTTTATTCGTGTCCGTTAACTCCTCCATCCTCTCCAATTATTTGCAACTGTGTTGAGGTTGCACTGTGGGCAGAATTGTGCTAAGGTGAAGGCATAACACTGGCCTTTTTCACATATTTATGTCCGCAGAGTTTAATCTCAAAAATCAGTTGTAAATACAGTAATTTCCGGATAAAAGAACTTAGCAAAATGTTAAAAATTCAAACTCTATCCGGGAAAGTCTTTTATGAAAATTTCGGTTTTCAGTCAGTCAAAATCCGGTCAGCAGTTTTGGGGCTTATACGAAAAACCCGTTTAATGAACCATTTTTGGCTTATATAAAAAATTCGCCCTAAGAAACAACCGCTCTTATAGGAAACTGCATACACACCCTACTCGTATTAATAAAAGAAATTATGTTGTAATAACTTTTTAAATTAATATGTATTTATGTTAAAAAAAAGAAATGTTAATTCACAATTATATAAATAAAAATAAATCATCGCAACGCTGCCAACTTTATATTTTATTTTATGCGGGGATTTTTGTATGAGTTTTTTCAAATGGTTCACAAATTTGCAACGTTATAAGCGGGGCGATTTTTTAAGCGGGAATACTTTAAACGGGAATTTCCTATGTATTGCTTATGGAGATTTTTCTTGACCTAATTTTGTTAACTTATAAGAGGGGAAATCCATTAACCGGGGGGCTTATATCCAGAAATTACTGTAATTACCTTTTTACCCTATTTGTTTAATGTTTGCACGGTGTGAGAATGTCGGGTCATTTTCGCATAAATTTTTGCAATATACGTGGACTGAGGGCGAATTTCTTTTCGGTCTATGCTTATTGTTCTCTTATTAGGCCTCAAATAATGGCACTAAGTGAGATCCAGGTAAGCGAGGATGCAGCTCCACTGGATTTTCATATACCTGGGTATCACTTACTGCCATTGTTTTCTTCGCATATGGGCATCGCTCTTTTTTTACGTTCGGATGTAGCATATCAGTGCCTGCGGAGCCTGGATATGGCTGATCCAGAGTTTAGCTCTATATGGGTTAGGTTTAGGATTCGTTCGCATTTGCTACACTTTTGTTTCGTGTATAGAAGCCCGAATTTAGGGAGGGAGCCCACTTTTAACAAGCTGGACTCTCTCTCTGATTCGTTAACGCACATTTTGGGGTTGTTCCCTGATAGCGAAATCGTTATAGCCGGCGATTTCAATGTCCACAACTCGACTTGGTTATGTCACTCGAGCCATACAACACCTGAGGGTCAATATGTCGAGCTTTTTGCTGAATCGAACCAATTGATTCAACTAGTGAAGGAACCAACTTTTTTCCACGAAGTAATCTGCTTAGCCATAACATCCTAGACCTTTTTCTGACTTCACATTATGAAAAATATGATGTGAGTGTCAACGCACCTCTTGGAAATTCAGACCATTGCACCATCTCCGCTGCTTTTTCATATTCTAACCTTTGCATCTTTCATGAGGTCTTTCATCCCCAATAAGAAGAAAAGCATTATACCAAAAGACCGCTCATTGTTTAATGAGACTTGCAGGATTGCAGTCAGGTCCAAAGAGGAAGCCTATCTGAATTGGCGATCAGATAAGAATGCTGATACTAATAAACTTCGCATCGAGGCTAGGAATTGCTGTAACGCAATTGTTAAAAGAGTTAAAAATCAAACGTCTTCGTCGATTCCAACTCTTTTAACAAATGACTAAATCTTCACTGATTTTGTTGATAAAGCGAACCTATTGGCAGGATTGTTTGCACAAAATTCCACAATCTTGGATAGCAATCAGGCACTGCCCTTTGTTGAAAATGGTTCTTCTTCAATGCAAGAAATATATTTTCGAACGAGAGCAGTAAAAAGAGTCCTCACAAATCTCAACATAAACAAAGCTTCTGGTCCTGATGGCATACCACCAATTGTGCTTAAAGCGTGTGCTTCTACACTGGCTCGGCCTTTGCGCAACCTTTTCAACATCTCCTACAGGACAGGAGTATTTCCATCTTGTTGGAAGGTCGCAAATGTCCAGCCAGTACCAAAAAAGGGCGACGCCACGAACCCTGCAAGCTATCGGCCCATAGCGATATGCTCTACGCTCGCTAAAGTTATGGAGAGCATAATTAACTTCAACCTAATGAAGTATCTGGAGCACAACGAATTGCTTAGTGATCGCCAGTATGGTTTTCGTAGGACCCGCTCTACCGGTGACCTGATGACTTTCCTCACCGAAAAATGGAACCAATGCGTTCACTTATTTGGTGAGATCAGGGTTGTTGCTCTGGATATTTCAAAGGCGTTTGACCGAGTGTGGCATAAAGCGCTCGTGTCGAAACTAATTGCGTATGGTGCCGGTGGTAACTTTGCTCGGTGGATCACGTGTTTTCTCAAGGACCGAAGTATCCGTGTTGTTGTCGACGGAATTTCGTCAAATGAGCACGCCATCAAGGCAGGAGTACCGCAGGGTTCAGTCCTATCGCCAACTTTGTTTTTGGTTTTTATCAACGACCTTCTGTCCTGACCTACAACCCAATTCATTCTTTTGCGGACGATAGCAGCATTTGTCATTCATATTTCTTCAAAAAACGCCCTGACTTTTTGGAGATTGAGAGAAAAAGGCAGATTATGAATGACACACTTAATAATGACTTTAAAAAAATCTCCGAGTGGGGTCTTGCTAATAGAGTAGAATTTAATGCTAGCAAAACCCAGTGTTGCCTGTTAACCCACAAACGAATGAACTGTCCCTTAGCACCCCTGAATATGAACGGTGTAGATCTTGTGGAGTCAGATGCTCTTGACCTTGACCAATCAGACCTTCGTTGGAATGATCACATTTTCGATGTGTCGAAAGAAGCGGCCAAGTGCCTAGGTTTTTTAAAACGGTGCAAGAAATACTTCACTTCATCTGTTCTTCGCGTGATCTATACCTCATATATTAGGCCGAAAATGGAGTACAATTCGCACATTTGGGCAGGGGCTTCAAGATTATATTTGGAGCTTCTGGACCGGATTCAACGACGCTCGATATATTTGATAGGGGATGAAAATATTTCATCTTCTCTCAACTCTCTTGGGCATCGTCGCAATGTTGGTTGCCTAAGCCTTCTGTGCAGGTACTACCATGGTAAGTGTTCAAGGGAGATACATGGCCTGACGCCACCAGCCCGTGTGTTTCCTAGGTCCACTCGCGCAGCTCTTCAATCCCATCCTTTTGACATTGCCTCTTTGCCCAACAAAACATCGCATTACCGAGATAATTCGTTCTTCAGTCGCTCAGTAAAATTATGGAACAATCTCCCTGCGAGCGTGTTTCCCGGCAGTTTCAATCTGTAAATTTAAATCAAATCTTTACCGCACTACTCCATCTTTCCACCCTCCAACTAACTATCACCCGTCTTCCGAATCAACACAATGCTTTCTCATTTATAGGAGGCATCCCCTGAGTGTTGGTTTAGTCTAAAAAAAAAAAAAAAAAAAGAACTGAAAACTCACGACACATGTTTAATCAGTCAGTTCCTAAAACAATGCAGCTTCACGGCTTTGCAGATGCATCAGAACGAGCATATGGTGCAGCAATATACATTAGATCTGTGTTAAATGATGGAACGATAGTTGTGAGGCTTCCTTGCGCTAAGTCTCGTGTGGCACCATTAAAGAAACAAAATTTACCTCGGATAGAATTATGGGTGGCAGTAGTAGGTGCACAATTAATATCCAGAGTAAAAGGTGATCTTCATTTGAAGGACGTACCTTCATTCTTGTGAACTGATTCAGAAATTGTGCTGTCATGGATTAATCCTGAAGTATCACCATTCCAAACATTTGTAGCTAACGGAGTGGCTACAATTCAAGAATTAACTTTGACTCAACAATGGTGTCATGTACGATCAAAGGACAACCCACCAAATGTCCTGTCACGTGGTTTATCTCCAAAGGCGTTGGAGATAATCTTTGGACCTTATCTTGGATAATCTTCTGTAATCTTTGGACCGTAAAGGTCCACTTTTCTTACATGGAGATGTGCCAGCATGGCCTAAGCCATTCAAAGAAAGGGAAAGCAATAATATTGAAAGAAAACGTAAGCTATCAGTGTCATTGGTAACTTCTAGAACAGATGTTGAAATGATGATCTACTCAATTAATCATGGAAACTTATTTAGTCGGCTTCAAAGAATATTGGCGTACGTGCTTCGGTTTATAAATAGTTCAAGAAGCAAACCATGTCAAGCTGAGTACTTTACACCAAAAGAATTAGAATTAGCGCTCATTATAATCATCAGAACCATGCAGGCTGCAGAAGTTTCAGAAGAATTGGAGGATCTTAAGAAAAACAAGGAAATCAAATCAACAAGCCAGCTTTCCAGACTGTCACCATTCTTAGATAGTAACACCATAATGCGGGTAGGAGGACGTTTGGAATTTCTTCATTACCGTACGACGCCAAGCATCAGATGATTATCCCATATAACGACCCTTTAACAAAATTACTTATCCAGAAGGTTCACGAAGAGAATATGCACTCTGGGCCAACAGCGATGTTATCATATGTCAAGCAACGGTTTTGGCCTGTCAAAGGAAAAACAATGGCTAGGTCAATCGTGCATAACTGTGTCAGATGCAGTAAAGCAAAACCACGAAAAACGAAAAAAAAACGAAATGGCCATTTCAGCCCTTGAAAGGACTTTGACTTAGCTTCTTATGATCAATTGTGTTGTGTGTGATGTGAAATGTTTGCACACAAATGATCGAGAACTGGACCTACATGTTTTATGCCGACTCCGAACGGCTTATGCTCTTAAGAAGCTTTTCATGGCAGTTTTTACACTGAGGTTTGCCATTGTCTGCAGAGAGGTGACGGCCGAACAGAAAAATTAATTCAATTGAAAAAGTTTTCTGTGTCAGGTGGAGGATTCGAACCTGGGTTCTCTGGCGTAAGAGTCACACAGTCTACCCACTACGCCACGGCCGCCACGAAATTATTCGGCAAAACCACGAATTTATGGGAATTTGCCTTCAGCAATAGTCACGCTATCTTGACCGTTCATAAACTCTGGAATAGATTATTGTGGTCCCATATGGATTCATTTTAAAACACGGGGAAAGAAACCCCAGAAGGCATATATTGCATTTTTCTGTTGTTTCGCTACCAAGGCTGTCCATCTTGAAATTGTCAGCGATCTTACAACTGACGCATTCATTGGAGCTCTGAAGAGGTTCATTGGCAAAAGGGGACATTGTCAAAATTTTTATAGTAATAATGCCACATATTTTGAAATAATAATAATCAACGAATGCACAAACAGAAATATACAATTACAGTTATCAAGAAACTGTAATTACAAGTTACAAGAAACAGTTATCGTGGAAATAGAAGCAATATTAAATTTACGACCCTTGACTCCGACGATCCTAACGATTTTATAGCCCTGACCCTAGGACATTTTTAATTGGGGAGCCACTAACTGCTCAGGTTGACATTAATGCAGTTCCGCTCAAATCATCATTGCTCACAAGATGGAAGCTGGTATCCCATTCGAAACAAGAATTTTGGCGCAGATGGTCACAGGAATACTTAAGTGAATTGCAATACAGACTAAGATGAAAAGAACAATAAAAAAATGTAGAAATAGGCACAGTCGTTATCATAAAAAAAGACAATGTAACACCCCTTCAATAGCCAATGGGGCGGATAATAAAAACGTATGAAGGAGATGATGGACTAGTACGGGTAGCTGATGTTAGGACTGCAAAGGGAGTTTGGATGAGGACGATACACCGATTGGCATCACTTCCAGTTAAGAATATTTTCCACCATTTCAGCACGAGGAAGACGACAACACAGACGTTTCCGATGAAGAACCTCGTCCAAGCACCTCTAAAAAAGGAAGGATGTTATCACTAAGCACCAACATTTCCACTCTTCTTATAAGCCTGCTCTTTCTGCCATTACTCTTGCAACTCCTTTAAGTAATCATCCTCTTGTCGAAAACTTAGCAATTTCTTCCAAAATTGGCTTACATTTTGAAGGTATGGGTTCTACACGGTTTGTCAGAACAGAATAGAACATTATTGTGTACTCCGATCTGCAGCCATATCGAACAGGAATGGAAATGTTTTTAGACAGAATAAAAAGACTACAACATCAGACGTGCCAAAACACACACCCTGCATGTTCGGACATTCTAAAAACAATTGAACACGTTGAAACTGAGTTGCTCCTAAACAACGAGAGGTCCTTTATGCTCACCGGACAAAACGAGGTGCCGTCAATATCATTAGCAACATTGCTAACTCCTTATTTGATGTTCTTGATTCTGAATATGCAGACAGAATGAAGGCTGCAATCAACATTTATCAGCTCTTCTTAACACTTCTGTTACCTTAAGAAAAAGTCACACTTGTGATCTTAAGTTCACGAAATGACCAAGCCTGTACGGATATGGCCATGTATGGATATGTTGTTAGAACTAAGTTTTTATTATTAATTTTTTAATTTTTAATAGGTATTAATTAATTTTCAACTTTTATTAATAAATTAAAATTTTTATTGATAATTAATCAATTTCCAGTTTTTTGGGTGTTAGTTAATACAGTACAATAAAATCACTCAACTTTGAACATTTTCGTGAGAGCTCTCGCCATCTGTAATCTTCACCACAACATAGTCTTCGTAAGAACTGGGTCGAAAAGTATTCATTGCAATTAAATTCCAATTGCTTAGAATTAGAAATTGGTAATTGGTCATCTAAATTCCTCAGGAATGGAATTGGAAAAAATTGTCAAATCCATTACAGGAATTGTAATTGGTAATTGAACATCTCAATTCCTCAGGAATTGACATTTTCTATTCCATTACAGGAATTGTAATTGGAGGTTATTGTAATCCAAATACAATTCCAAATGTTCCAAAGATTGACAAATTCCAAGTATTTGTAATTGGAGGTTACTGTCCACTCAACTCAGCTCTGGTCTTCGTCCGCAAAGTCACTACACTCATCAATATCGTCTCTTTCGATCTGCTGTATTTCGCTGTCTGTCAGAAGCTGCGTTCGCTGTGTTAAGATCCATTCAAAACTCAAAATCAAACAAAAGTAGTATAAAAAATAAAAAAAAAAATGCTTACTGTTTTTAAATTTCTTTGCATTTTGAGAAAAATTCACTTTACATTTTATTAAAAAAGATACGAATTCACAACTGATCGCTAAACGGCTGATGGTCACTGAATGCCCATAAAGCACGTAAGTTATGGAGTTGCCACTTATTTGATACAACCAAAAGCTTATTTTTGTGGTTTGTCGAAGGGATTTAGCTCAGTGTAGGATATCATAAAAGGAAATTTCCAAATCTTTTTTCTTTCCGGAAGTATGAGCAAATAAAAACCCAAATGGCCACAAAATTACCTTAAGGTAACAGAAGTGTTCAAAAATTAACATCAATTATTGATTCAACGTTAAAGATTATGAAACATGACCAAGTTGCATGACATGACCAATTTGAACTATTTTCTTTATCCATTCAAATAACAATGGTGGCGTCGAACATTCGGACTACGCAAGCATCGTTAATTAAGATATTGACTGATACACGCAATGGAACAGTAAATCCAACAATTTTATCACCACGTCAAATACAAGACGAATTACTGAAAATAAGAAATCATCTTCTAAAATCTGTTGAATTGCCAATTAATTATGATGATGACCTATTGACAATGTACAAATTAATGAAAATAATTTTCCATATATCACTTCCGTTGATCGACCAGCTGCTGCAATTCGACATATATAGAATAGTTCCAGAACCTAGTATATTAAACAACAGTAGGGTTACAATCACACCATGCAATGAAGTCATATCAGTATCTTCCCATCGAGATCAATATGTTTCTGTGAGTAGTTCTGAGTGAATCTCATGCATAGTGATCAAAGATGGCGTTCGCTTATGGTATAGACTGCATATAACAAGGGTTCCTACATATGCTCATGCAAATGCATCTCCTAAACAACGAACCACAATCCAATTGCGAACTGCAACCACTTGTCACTAATGCGACCTGGCTTCAACTAAGCCACGATATATGCTTTGAGATATCCGACTAAGATAAGTTCAGTCTGTGACAATGATGTACTTCAGTTATCACTAGAAGGTGTAGGAATACTTAAGTTTCAACCTGATTGCATACTCAAGCAGCAAACTCTTAACGACCCAAGGACTCCAGCCTTATTCCAGTATTGTGCATTCTTCATAAACCAGACTAGGAAATATCACTGATTTTGCAAACCTACAAAGTTTTAAACAATTACTCATACACAAGGTTGAGACTGGGCATTACGACACTCAAATACGTAATTTGACCGCCTTACAACATTCCCTCTCCAACCAACTGCTTGATATGCCATCTAAAATCCACGGGATGAGTTATCATCACACAGCGATTGGGTACGTAGCATTGTTCCTCTCTATCTTCATCATTGCTTATTATCTCTGGAAGAGCAATACAAGGAAGCGTGATTCATCACCCACTCCAATAGGTGGGCCAATACCATTACCAAGGTCTACTTCTCGCTCTGATTTTTCTATCAACGTTGCTGAAATTGTTGAATGGATATTCAAATTCAACGCGCGGGAGAATGTATAAGAATAGCGCTTGCTCTGTCTTTTTTATGGTTTTTATAAGTCAACGATTTTTTGGCACATTTATTAATCGTGCATAATTTAAGTATATATTTTGATTTATGCCAGTTAAAAAATTTATAAATTTGGTTTGGTTATTGTTTATTGTTTTTTATGGTTTGTAATAGTTTACTATAAGGTTACTATAAAAGAAATGGTTTTTAATAAATTCAATTCAGTTGTTATTCAATCGAATTATATTGTTTAATTAACCCATCTTCCCGTTTTACGTGGTTTAAGTGCCTTCTAAAACAAAACCTTGCCGCTTAGACGCATTGATTGAAAATTATTGACTGCATTCACGTGATTTCATTCATTCATTCAAAACATTGAAAACAATAATTTTAGTCCCAAAAATATGATGTTTTAAAATATCAGTGTGAATTGAGTAAGATATTTTTTATTAAACAGCGTGTTTGTATCAATGCCTTAATCCGGCTTCGGTTGATTCCTTAGACCATGATGAGAAAAAGAAATTGTGAAAAAATACTTTGTTCTGTGCAGAACTTGCCATATTTTACTACATAATTGTATTAAAGCTGTTATAATTATTCTTCGTATCGTAGTACGCGTTTTTTGTTTCACTTTTTAATATACAACCTACTTAAGGTATCATTACAGATTCGGATAGGGAAAAAGTAAGCAATTTTCTAAAGTTAATAACTTGGACCCTGTATTAGATATTAACATACATTTTCTTTTAAAATTTGTACATCCTTGAAGATTGAAAAAAATAAAAAAAATAATTTTTATAACTTGTATGAGTTATAATGGCGAAAGCTCTAAAATCCGGTGTCCATATGGCGGACAGTTAATCTCAGGATTGGCTGGACTTTGAAAAACCTTGTTTTATTTTCTTTATTAACATATTCTCTAAGGCAGCAAACTTCCATCATCAGCGGAACCCTTTTTCTATATTAAATTTGCGACGGAACCCTATAATGTTGACAACTTTATAAAAGATATAAATTTGCATTTATTCAGTAAAAAACAAATAATCATTTTTCATATTGTATATACATATTATGCAGAGCTGTAAAAGATTGTAATCGTTTTGCGTTTCAATACTTTTGATTTTGTTCAAATTCATTGCAATACATAATCCTTTTTCGGTACTTCTGACTTCAATATGTGAGATTAGCGATCATTTGTCATAATTTTATTGCAGTCTCACATTCATTTATGTGGCAATTGATTGCATGCATTTAAGTAACTTGAAGTCAGCTGGGACTTTAAACCCCTTAATAGAAATCTTCTCTTTAATTCATTGTTCATAATGTTTTGTGTGTTTTTTTTTTTTGTATAATTTCATATTTCAATTAGAGAATAAATTCAATATAATATAATTAATTTATACAATAAACTTACACGTTTCTTAAGTATGGAACTCATTTAGATTAAGTATAAAAAACTTTTATTGCACAACTTAACAAAATTTTGAAAAGTTCTTCATCACTTCCATATTTAAGTGAATAAAAAAGCTCTAAAAGACAGAGGAAAAACAAAAACAAAAATAAGCGTCGGAAGGCGTCCTCCAGACCTTCCAAGGCAGAGCAGCCCCCAGCAATGCCATCAGAAAATAATAATACGGTGATTTCTCATACACCATCTTCTATTCCTCCATTGACTAGTAGCCCAAATACGATTTCAACTACGCCTAACAGTCATTTGACTTTAAGAGCAGTTTCGAAGACCAGAAATGTTTTCATTTCTTGTCTTCAGCTCGACACATCAATAGAAAATATATTGACGTTTGTCAGGCAATCCAAGTTAGTGAACTCAAATGCATTCTGTTCATGCAAAAAAATTGGTAATAAGCCTTCCCATGCTTCTTTTATTCTAACAGTTGCAGCCGAAGATTTTACAACTGTTCTTAAATCTAATTTGTGGGCCGATAATATTCTTGTTACTGAGTTCAAGCCAAAAAATAAGTCTAAAAGGGTGACTCAAGCCGCCCGCCAGACTCAAAAAAACTAAATAGGCTGTCCCTTTACTATCAAAATGTAAGGGGACTACGTTCTAAGACGCAGAGCTTATTTCTATCAACTCAAAATTGCTCTGAGGATATTATCGCGTTAACAGAAACGTGGCTAAACGGAAGCATTACTGATTTGGAATTGTTTGACAATAGTTTTCAAGTTTTTAGAAAAGACAGATACACTGACAATATTTCTTCTGTCGGTGGTGGTGTCCTTTTGGCTGTGAGGAACTGCTTTGTCAGTTTTATTGTTGACATTCCCTGCTCTTCTAATATTGAACTAATTTGCGTTAAAGTTATACATTGTAACTCTAATGTATATGTTATTAATGCATATGTTCCTCCTAAGAGTAGTGTAGAGGTCTATGCAATCCTTGCGGAGTGCATAGATTACATAATTGATTTACTTGACGTTAATGACGACATTTTATTATTGGGCGATTTTAATCTACCTGATTTAAAATGGCATTCTTCTGACGATGATACGTACTATTGTGCATCTAATTCGAAGACCCGCCAAGAACATATATTTGTTGATAATATATGTTCAGACTTACAACAAGTGAGTTGTATTTATAATAGTCTTGAAAGACTTCTTGACCTGGTCTTAACTACAGACAGTAACAATGTTGTTGTTAAGAGGGCCTTTCATGCTCTAACTACTGTTGATGAATATCATCCACCATTGAGTATTTGGTACAAATCCGACAGAGCAAATATAGTAAATTCTAATTCAGCAGATAAGCTTTATGAATTCAATTTTAAAAAAGCTGACTTTTTGAAGTTGAATCAGTTGCTTCATGGTAAACTTAATGCAATTTTAGAATATATAAATGTAAATTGCCTTGATGACTCCATACATTTTTTTTATATGGAACTCTTTGCTGTGTTTTCTCAATCAGTATAAGTCTCAAATTTGCGAGGAATTCTGCGTACCCTTGGTACACAAAGGATTTAAAGACTCTTCGCAACAACAGGAATAGGGCATGGAAGAAATACGTCTGTAGCTTAGGCTCAAACGACCTAGAAACTTACAAACGTTTGTTTCTGGAATTTGAAAATCGCTCAGCTACATTATATCACGAATATTTAGATAATGTTAAGCTGAGAATATTGACAGATCCAAAGAAATTTTGGGGATTCGTAAACACAAAGAAGAAATCTGATGGATTTCCTTCTTCATTTAGAACTCCTGAGGGATTTACTGACAATCCCGTCAAAATTTGTGGCCAGATTCTTTTACTCCTGATGGAGAGTACTTTGAATATATGAATTCCGAACCCAGAGTATCTTTGGAACATATATCCTTCACTCCAGAGGATATTTTAATGTATATTAGATCGATCGATGAGGAGTTTGGTGCTGGACCTGACGGTGTTCCTGCCGCAGTGTTAACACAATGCGGTTCCGTTTTGAGTCAACCACTTTCTTTATTATTCAATAAATCTATTAACGAAAGTTATTTTCCACTTTTTTGGAAAAAATCATTTATAAGTCCTATTTTTAAAAAGGGTTGCAGGAACGATGTTAGTAACTATAGGCCTATCGCTAAGCTCTCATCGATTCCAAATCTTTTTGAGCGGATGGTGTATGATCGGGTGAAAATTCACTGTGGGGAAGTCATAACAACTCGTCAGCATGGTTTTGTGAATGGCAGATCCACTGTGTCTAATCTTCTCGATTTTACAACATTCTGCTTAAATTCTATTGATTCTGGTAACCAGGTCGATTGTGTTTACACTGACTTTAGTAAGGCATTTGATAAGCTACCACACAATCTAATCTTATTTAAACTTGAGTTAATGGGATTTCCACAATATTTTGTGAACTGGATTAAATCGTATTTGGTAGAGCGATCTTATCAAATACGTTTCCGTGGCGCATTGTCTTCTGAATTTATTGCTGGATCAGGTGTTCCTCAGGGTAGTCACCTTGGTCCTCTTCTGTTTATTTTAGCTATCAATGATGTAACTCACGTCATTGAACACTCTCATCTGCTTATTTATGCCGATGATATGAAAATATACAGAACGATTAATTCTAGAGATAATTCAGATCTACTCCAGTCTGATCTAAAATCCTTTGAAGTTTGGTGTTCTAAAAGTAATATGTTTTTAAATTCAGATAAATGCCAAACTATGACCTTTTCGCGAAAAAGGAATAATTTTATATTTGATTATAAGATTAAAGATACTGCCTTGAGTCGTGTAGACACCGTCAAAGACCTAGGTATATGCATGGATTCTAAGCTGTCGTTTAACATTCATATTGATAATATTTGTAAAAAAGCATCTTCAATGCTTGGTTTTGTAAAACGCTGGGCCAAAGAATTTAATAGCATGATTACAACTACAACGTTGTATTATGCAATCGCACGAGTCCTCACTTAGAGTATGCAAGTAAGGGGCTTAAGTGGAACTGACATATTAGACCTTCCTCCTTATGAGGATCGTTTAAAACTATTAAAAATTCAGTCTTTAGGTGATCGAAGGAAATCGGCAGATATCGTATATTTACACCAGCTCATAACAGGTGTATTCGATTCTCCAGAACTTCTTTCTCACATAAATTTTAACACTAACCGTAGAAGCAGTAGAAACGCTAACAACTTAATTTATTTGCCATTTAGTAGAACAAATTATATGGCTACTGCTCCTTTAAGTCGCATGAGTTCCTTTGTTAACAATTGTAGCGTTTTTGATGTTAATTTGTCAAAAGGTCAACTCAAAAGTAGATTAAAATTAGTTGTGTAATTAGATCTATATATACGCATGGTTAGTTGTTACGTCTTGTGTTGTCCCTGAGCCCAACCCATTTATTGGTGGGTAAATTTTTCCCACATTAACTTGTTTGTGGTCACGGTTATCCATAACATTGATATTTTCAATGATTACTGGGTAGTGGCTTTAGATGGGTTAATGCTGCGGAAGTGCGATATAGCTGTAGTAGCTGAACTCTATTGTTATTGCATGTTATCTGAAAAACTGGGCGTAGTGGAACGAAACAGAAGCCGGATTTAGAATCAGCACAAAATTTTGCTTAAGTATGTTGCGTAAAAACTTTAAGATTTGTGTTACTTGAATGCGTCAAAAGTCAAAAGATCAACAATTAAAAAACATTCAAAATGATTGGTGACTTTTTTAATTTTTCTGAAGTCTTATTCACGAAATTAAATAAACACTAAATCAAAAATTTTACTAATTGATCGCGACTTAAAAGAATGCGGCTTCAAATGATTGGAATCTTTCATAGATCTGATATTATGTATCATAAAATACTCAAAAAAAAAAAATATATATATTTTAAAAAGCTAATAACTTTGGTGTGCTTGTTTATAAGAGCACAATTTACCAATATGAGGATGTATTGTTTTTAGTTGGAGACGTATTTTATTTTCTGTAGTCGATTTCTGTATTTGGTTTTTGTAGCGACGTATATAAAAAAAGATTTCTCCCATTGGTAGGTTGTAGCACAAAGCAGCAATTCTCTTACAACGCGTTTTCTAAATTTTCGGATACTTTTCCATTGTTTTGATCTAAAATGGAGCAATTCACATATGGCCAAATGTATATAAGTATAAGTAGAAAGAAAATTTTCTAAAAATTTCTTTTTTAAACCAGTTAAATGTGTCAAAATATTATTTTTGGCATTCTGGTTGAATGCGGCTGCCAAAAAATTATTTAATTTAACAAAAAACTTTGTATTATTTTTATTTATACATTTCCCCCAAAGCTCTAACTTTAATTAAATTGAGTTTTCTTTACTTCTGAACTTTAAAGTTGTAGTATTCGGCCCTTGAAGTGAAAGATTAACATCGTTTAGGTACGAAAATATATAGAAAAGGTAGGCTAGATTCATTTAGGTACGAAAATCGTTTAGGTATGAATATATATCGAAAAGATAGGCTAGATTTTAAAGCCAACTAACATTTTTAGGTTTGCAGGTAAATCATGTTCATGTTTTGATAAAAATATTAGAATTTAGCCGTGTAATGCAAAGAACCTGATCAGAACCTTTCCCTTGGATAACCAACTTACTTTTGTATGAAGAAACAATTTTTTATGTAAGCTTTCCATATCATCGCACAATAGGGTAAATATCCCTATATCCCTAGCATTTAGGGGTCTGGTTTTGATGAAATTTATTCGATGTTTATAGTATCTGTTTATAGTATCAGAGCATGGCGATGACTACAATGGTTATTTTTATACCCCAACGCGTACTGCGTAAGGCAGGTATAGAAAAATATACATATTTTTGATCAGCATCATCTCCTGAGTCGTTTTCCGTGTGTCCGTCTGTTTTTCCGTCTGTCGACACGATTACAGCCGCAATTTTAAAGCTATGGCGATGCAATTCAAAATATAAGTTTATTTTTAAAAAAGGAAGATCAAGTTCGAAAATGGGCTAAATCGGATGAAAACCACGCCTACCTCCCATACAAAGTGACTTTATATTAACCGTAAAATGTCTTTAAAATCCACAAAAATTAAAGAAATCCCTTGAAATTTGGCAGGTGAGCTTTGCTCTTCAGTCTTAAGCCTGGCTATTAAAAAATCGGATGAAAACCACGCCTACCTCCCATACAAAGTGCCTTTATTTTAAAAGTAAAATCTCTTCAAAATCTGCTCAAATTAAAGAAATGTCTTGAAATTTTGCATATAGGCTTTGATATATAACATAGACCACCAGTATGATATTTGGCAAAATCGAATGAAAATCACGCCTACCTCCCATAAAAATTTACTTTATTTTAAACGTCAAATTTCTTCAAAATCCACAAAATTTAATGAAATGTCTTAAAATTGAGCACTTTAGCTTTGATATATAATATGAACCATCTCTATGATATATGGCAAAATCGGATCAAAACCACGCCTACTTCCAATACAAAGTGACGTCATCAAAATAGGAAAACTTTCGTTAATATATAAAACTGAATGTCATCGTGTATGTCGTGGCTAAAGACTTCGAATATACTTCAATATGGCCGCTGGGGAGTATTTTAGCTTCGGTACCCTGCCGAAGCTCCACCCTTACTAGTTTTTAAATAATATTCTAAATTTTTAGAAATCTTCATTTCCTACATTTTTTCGACCGGAACCCTAGGGTTCCGCGGAACACAGTTTGAAGAACGCTGCTCTAAGGCAATTTACCAAAAAATGTTTGAAAAAAATGAATTAGCCAAGGTAAAAGGTCCAAGAATGTGGTCGATTTTTTTTTTTAAACCCAAGTTTTTTCCTTCTTCAATGTTTCAAATATAATGGTAGATTGCCGAACGAAAGGCATCCCTCTTTAAGAATTTTTTTTTTTGTTTCAGATGTTCCATTCTAGAGATTAACTGCCCGCCATATGGACGCCGGATTTTTGAGCACTTCTCTTTGGCGCCGTTTATAACTCATACAAATTATAAAAATTATTTTTTTTCAATCTTCGAGGATGTACAAATTTTTTAAAAAGAAATGCATTTTTATATCTAATAAAGGGCCCAAGTTACTAACTTTAGATAATTGCTTACTTTTCCCCTTTTCGAAACTTTAATGATAAATTAAAAGATTAATAACACTACTCAACAATATTTTCCAAAACGAATGCCGATAACATTTTCTATAGTGAAATTTTCCACAGAATCCGAATATCGTAATGATTTTTTCGATTGGCCCCTATTTTTTATTTTTAAATGGCAAAATTCAAAAAATCCACTGTTGAAAGCACATACTTCACCAGTAATATTTCTATTATGATCGGAAATCGGTAAAAAAAAAATCATTTTTTCCGTTTTTTTATTAACATATTTCAAGTTTGAACAAAATTTTTTTGACGCTATGGTGGACCCAAATTTTTTTTTTTTTACACATTTTGTGCATGTGTTGGCAGAATTAGAGAGTCGCTGAATTTTAATATGATATTAGAATTTTTATAAATTGTGTGTGACATTAGGGTGGACCCCAAAAATTTTTTCTTTTTTACACATTTTGTACATCAAATAAATATTGTCAAATACAATTTTTGAAATTCTAATCACAGATTCTAAATCAACATTCCCTAATACTGCCAGCGCATGTACAAAATGTGTAAAACAAAAGAAAAAAAACATTTTTGGGGTCCACCCTAGCGTCAACAAACTCTAACATCAAATTCGAAATCAGCGACTGTCTAATACTGCCATGTGGAATATGTAGTAAGCAAAAAAGTTGTGAAGGTTCACCCTAGTGTCAAAAAAGTTTTTCAAATTATAACATCATATTCTAAATCAGCAACCCTCTATCTACTACTATTTCCACATTTTCCCTACTTAAAACCTTGGTTTGGTCTTTATTCAAATCCTTGCTCAAGTCCTTATCCAAATCCTTGCGCAAGTCCTTATCCAAGTCCATGCCCAAATCCTTGTTCAAATACTTTTACTAATCCTTGGCAAAATCCTTAACCAAATGCTATTCCAAATCCATGTCAAAAATCTTGTCCTTATCCTTGTCAAAATCGTAGATAAAATCCTTGTCCAAGACAACTTGTTTGTATGATAGTAAAAGAGGGTTGGAAGGGTGGTAAGTATGAATTTTATTTTTTATATGTTCGTTCAATAACATTCTAATTTGAACCCAATAACATGCGTAACTATTGATTTGATTTAAATTCTAATTGATATTATTTTAGTCAAAAAATTATTTTTTTAATCTGATCGGAAAAATATAGAGCAATGATTGGTTTGTATTTCTGATCTAAAAACTATCGATCAAAAATAACTTTTATATCTGACCGAAAAAATAACGATCACAAAATTATTTTTATTTCTGATCGAAAAAATAACGATTAACAAATAAACTTATTTCTGATTGCAAAAATAACGATCAAAAATAATTTTTACATCTGATCGAAAAAATAACTATTAAAAAATAACTATTTTTTCTGATTGAAAAAATAACGATTACAAATAATTTTTATTTCTGATCAAAAAATAACTATCAAAAAATTATTGTTATATTTGATCGAAAAAAAATCGATCAAAAATAATTGGTTAAGGGTGATTTTTATCTTAAAAATCATGAAAAAAATCATGTCAAAAATGGGATCTCTAACTCCCTAGCATCATATTGCTACATTTAAAAATATCTTACAATAACTTTTTATACATGATCTTTTGGTCTGAAAATGATAAAATATAGTTATTTTCCATCCCTGGGAATTTCAAAAAAGATTCCCCAGAACGAAAGACGACATCGAACTATTTTGAAGAGTGACTGCAGCGTCTGAATAAAGTATGACAATTTGAACAAAATGACACGAAGATGCGTTTAATAAAGGGTTCGTGATAAGATCACGAATACTTTACAATAGACTACTATAACAACATGCTTATTATGGCCAATAAGTACAAACATATTTTTACAACCGAGATACAAAATCTTGAGTCAAAGTCAGCACCCCATCTAGAACCAATTCCAAAGGCAACCTCAAGAGTTATCTCTATATATACCTATATATACAAGGACTCCCAAGAGATACAGCCTCGGTCGCATCAGCAACTCAGCAGGAGCAATCGACATCAATTTCTCCGGTTCAAGCTAATTTTGAGGCCATGTGTAGGAGACAAAAAGCGATGATGGCATCATTGGAGCGTCTACTAGCCGACAAATCAATACAAGAGGCTCCATCACAGTGTCTTATCGTGTTATTCAAGCTGTTGAGTCAAGTTGAGGAAGTCCATTTAAACTATGGGAGCTATTCGAGGAACCGGCAGCAAAAGGATACAACATACTGGCTTACTCAGAACTCGAAGCTAGAGTCAAACAACAGCAAGAATTGTTATCAACTCATAAGAATGTCAATAATGACGCCCAGGTAATAAATGACAAATCGATGCATCTAGCGAAGATGTCAGTGCCGAAGTTTGATGGAAATTACTTAAAATGGCAAACATTCTCAGACATATTCACGCGAATGATACATCAGCAACAAAGTCCAAAAATATGAAAAATGTGGTATCTCAAAACTAATGTATTCGGAGAGACCGAACGTGCGATTGCCCATTTAGAGTTAACAGAAGACAATTACAGCATTGCATGGAAAGTTTTACAAGATCGTTTTAGATAAGTTTTTCAATAAGAGAACGCTTACATCAGCCATAATACAACGACTGATTTCTCTTCCAAACATCACATCACAAGCCAAGACAATCCGAAATTTTCATGACACCATTCATGAAAGCTTAGCCGCACTCATGAATCTTGGAGGCGAGACAGTTAACTGGGGTTCATTGCTGTTACACATATTGATAAAGAAATTTGATCATCAAACCCATATGCTTTACGAGCAATCACTTTAAGACCCCAGAAAACTTCAGGAAATCAGCACCTTTCTCATCTTTTTAATGGATCGTTTCCAAGCATTAGAATCCATAGGGTACAATATTAAAAAAGTGATATATACAGAAGTATTCAGTCAAGACAATTGCAAGGTCTGTAAGCAAGGCGGCCATCTTTTCTATTACCAACAGTTTCTCAAAATGACTGCCGCAGAACGACTTAAATGTACACAGAAAGAAAACCTGTGCTTCAATTGTTTTAAAGAAGACCACACAGCTAAACCGTGTAAATCACGAAGCTGCACAAAATGTTCAGCAAAACACAACACACTACTGCATTTACAAAGAGATGCTGAAATTCAGAAGACAACAGTAAATCACCAAGGTCCAGATTCATCAAATAACAACACTACCCTTTACGGTAGCTGCGGCTCAAAATGAAACTAACATAACTACGTTCTACTAGCCAACAGCCAAAATCCGAATCTCAACAAATAATAGACGGTCGTGTTAGGTTCGAGCAATTCTGGACTCCGGTTCTCAGACGTGGGTATACATTCAAGAACTAGAAACTTTACATCCAAACTCGAAGCAGTCGTCCTGTCTCACATCGTATCACTTCAACCACGACTGAACATCGACATTTCAACCTGGTCATTCCCGGAAAACATTCAGTTAGCAAGTCCTGAGTTCTTCAAATCTGACAAGATCGATATTCTATTGGGAGAAGAACTGTATTATCACTTGGTCTGACCAGAACAAATCAACATCGGTAAGCAGTTGCCCATACTGTAAAATACGGTGTTTGGCTGGATAGTAGCAAAAATGGTTGGGTCAACAAGTTACGACACTGTCCCATGTGGCATATTCAGCAAAGAAGAAGAAACCACAAATGAACTTATAAAAAACTTTTGGGGAGTAGAAGAAGTTGAATCAAGTAAGAAACATCTTTCACCAGCAGAGCAGCAATGTGAATCTCACTTTGTTTGAAACGTTCGTTCAATGAGGAAGGTCGCTTTATTGTTAGACTTCCCTTTGTCAAAAACACATCAGCCTTAGGGCAATCACGAGCAATGATCTACAACAGATTTATGAGTTTCGAACGCCGACTTCTGAAAAATGATGAAGTACGCCAAGAATGCATTCAATTTATGAAAGATTATGAAAGACTTGCGTACATGAAAGAAGTGAATCTTGATTCTGTATTGACTCCCAACTACTTCATTCCACATCATTGTCTGCTTAAGCCCGACAGCACGACAACAAAACTCCGGGTTGTCTTTGACGCTTCAGCTAAGACATCATCAGGATATTCACTGAATTATCTGATGTATACTGGGCCAACCGTTCAAAGCGAACTGTTCTCAATTCTTCTCCACTGACATTCACCACTGACATCAAAAAATGTATCGTCAGATTTTAATAGATCCAGATGGTCAACGATACCAATTAATTAAATTGACCACTATGACGTAGGGTATAAGATCATCACCGTATTTCGCCACAAAATGTCTACAGCGAATTGTAGTTGCAAATGGCAATAATTATCCGCTGGGAGCTCAAATTCTACAAGATAATTTTTATGTAGATGACGGTCTGGGAGGTTCCGACAGCTGACAACAGCCATTGAAGCTCAACAACAACTTATTCATATCTTAAAGAATCATGGTTTCAATTTGAGAAAATGGTGCGCAAATCATTCTGAGCTCCTTAAGAATATACCACAATGTCATCAAGAAGTAAGCCTGGACGTTACTAATCTCAACAACGATTCAATAAAAACTCTGGGATTGCTGTGGCTACCAAAAACTGATTATTACCCAGTTAAGGTGGTAACAAAGCGAACCGTCAGCTTTGATCTGGCTAAGTTATTCTACCCACTTGGATTATTAGCGGCTGTAATTGTCAAGGCATAGATGTTTATTCAAAAGTTATGGCAGCTCAACTTGTCATGGGGCGAACCGCTACCAGCAGAACTGAAGACAACATGGTTCATATTCCGAGATTACTTGACAAACTTAAACAATCTCCAAGTCTCTAGACACATTTTTCGTGGAGAAGTCCCAACTTCAACTCAGCTTCATGTATTCACAGATGCATCTGAAAGGACATTTGCTGCTGCAGCATATATTCAAGCAATTCTTAAAGATGATAGAGTACGATTATTATGTGCAAAAACTTGGGTAGCTCCAATCAAAACGCAAACACTGCCTCGGTTGGAACTATGTGCTGCTGTATTAGCCTCACAACTTTCAGCTCGCCTTAGGGATGACATGCAAACCAAGGAGTAACTATTATTCCTGTGGTCCGATTCAGAAATTGTGTTAAGTTGGATCAATGCTCAATCATCAGCATTTCAAACATTTGTGGCTAACAGAATATCAACAATTCAAACATTAACATTGCCTGAACAATGGCGATATGTCGGCTCAAGAGATAACCCAGCAGATATGCTGTCAAGAGGACTAACAGCAAAAGCTTTCGTAGCATCTGACTTATGGTTTCAAGGGCCATTTTTCCTACATGGTAGACAGGACTTGTGGCCTCCACGGTTCTCATCACAACTACAAACTTCAACCGATCTAGAGAAAAGAAAACAAAAATTCGCAATATTGCCCAGCAAAGACGTGGTGTTTGCTACCTCAAGAAACACAGATAATGACAAAGAATTGCCGCAACATTCTGACGCAATATTGCCCAGCAAAGACGTGGTCCTTGCTACAGAAACACAGAGAATGACAAAGTGTACACAATAAGTCATGGAAACTCCTTCCGAACACTCCAAGGAATCCTACGATATATTTTACGATTTATAACTCACACAAAAACCAAAAAGAGTGAGGGAACAACAAATATCGCTTGTAAAAGTTTGCATATTTCTGACTATAGTTGCGAGTTAAAACAGTTAAAAAATCATCAAGAACTCGACAAATCAATCAATTAGCAGTTTGACTCCGTTTATTGATGATAAGGGCTTCATTCGAGTGGGTGGACGGCTAGAAGCTTCAACACTACCCGACGACGCTAAGCATGCAATGCTAATTCCCTACAACGATCCCTTAGCAAAACTTTTATTCATTATGGTATACAATGGCAATAAGCCCTGTGGCTCCCAGGCATTACTAGCAATAATCAGGCAACGTTTTTGGCCAATTAAAGGAAAGGTAACAGCCAGAGCGACAGTACAGCAATGCATACGATGTAGTAAGGCTCGTCCAAAATTATGTCAACAGATCATGGGTAATCTACCACAAACTGGAGTGACTCCAGCAAGATCGTTTATTAACGGTGGCGTTGACTACTGCGTGCCATTATGGATCCATTATAAAATCAGAGGAAAAAAGCCACAAAGGCTTATATTGCCGTATTTTGCTGTTTCGATCTCGAACTGGTAAGCGATTTAACAACGAAATAAACTCCATGAGCTCATAGAAGCAATCCACTCCCAGAAAGCCAATGAATCAACTATAAGGTTATGCAGCGATAAGAGAATCAATTTTAAATTCATTCCACCTGAAGCCCCACATTTTGGTGGACTCTGGGGAGCTGCTGTCAAATAAACGAAGCATCTATTAATAAGGAGTGTGTCCACAATGTCCCTAAACTATGAAGAGCTAGAAACAGTTGTGATTGAGATTGAGGCTATACTTAACTCAAGGCCACTTACTTCAATGTCATCCAACTCCAATGACCTTACTGCACTGACACCCGGACACTTTCTGGTCGGCGAACCATTGACAACATCTGTAGACTCGTATGTTACGCCAAACAACGCTTCGCTTCTAACCAGATGGAAATTAGTTTCCCACCTGAAGCATGAATTTTGGTCGCGAGAGTACCTTCAGGAACTGCAATATAGAAACAAATAAAAGCAACTAAGGGACAACATAGAACCAGGCCTAATGGTAATAATACAAGAAGATAACGTTCCATCGCTTCAATGGCCGCTGGGCAGAGTCTTAAAAACATACACATACAGCAACAGGGAACTTAAAACGTGCGATTCACAGGCTAGCACCTCTACCAATAAAAAATTTTCATCAGGAAGATTACCTCCTTGAAACAGAACAAAACAATGAAGGGTTCAAGCGCAAAGAGAACGGCTCTTAAACAAATGAAAAGAAGACTAAAGACTGATCCCACTGGCGCTTCTCATCAAACAAAACGAACACGAATGAATACAAGCTCAGCATTTGTAACCATCTTAATGGCTTGTTTATTTGTACCTTACGTGTCCCCTACGCCAATAGAGGTTCAACCATTCGTGTCAAATCCGGGTATTTATTTCGAAAAATTAGGATTAGTTTGTATAATCACAAGCGAATGGAACCTAATAACCTGCATTAATATGCAAACATACTGGAAAAATTTAGAATTAATGAATGGTTATCCACAAATACTACAAAAATCCTGTGCAGTCTTGCCAACGTCCAAACACTGTGCAATAATAGTCATGTTAATAAAGCGTTTAATGTATGCAATAGTGCTGAATAATCAACTCCTGAAAATACACAATGGACACCGAAAGAAAAGAGGTGCATTCAACTTCATCGGCAATGTAGCTAATTCTCTATTTGGAGTCCTAGATTCTCAGTATGCAGAAGATGTCGTCAACACCATTGATAAAATACATCAATATGTGAATTATCTTGAAAATAAAATCCACAACCAAACCTCATTTCTCGACACCACGATAAATGTAATGAAAAAGAACCAACAAAACATTGAAGAAAAATTTCTAAAGGTCGAAAAAATATTAAGAAACCTGGACTTTCAATTTAACAACATGCAACAAGAAGTACACAGCCAAAGCATCGCTCAATCAGTTGCTGAACTAGTTATTCGAACAAAATTGGAACTAATATACTTCCAACGCGTGCAAGACTCTTCTAAGCAGTTTAATAGACGCACATCATGGCAAACTAAGTCCCAAACTTATCTCGCCTCAACAGCTGCAAGAAGAGCTACTCCACATAAAAGCGAGCCTTCCCAACCATCTAAGGCTACCTACCGAAGAATTAATGCAACTATTAACTTAATGTCAATCGAAACACGAGTCACCACAAATTATGTTATTTTTAAATTAAACTTCCACTAGTATCTACTGATGATTTCGAATTACTACAGCTTACTCCTGTGCCGTGGCATGTAAACCATGAATTGATTGTAGATCTGCGTGGTGATCAATATTACCCACTACAAGATGCTGATTCAAGGATATTCACGTCCACCAAAAGAGAGCTCTATCTATGTCAACAGAATCACCCATTTTATAAGCGAGAATCCAACATAGCAATATGTGAGTTAAATTTGCTTAATTACATTACAACAAACACGTCATGCTTCATCGAACATATGGAATCCGGCCCGCATTGGCTTCAACTACATAATCCAATCACATGGATATATTCTGTCAATGGCGATGTCGTGGTAAATGCAGTTTGTGAATTAGTTCTAACACAATTTACCATTAAAGACTCGGTACTTCTCTCTATGACTGAAAACTGTGTCATTAAACAGCCACTGATAACCATTCAAGGTCACAAAACATTAAAGTCAAAGATACACAAATCAAACATCCCAACCATGCAGACATATGATTTCATGCTTCCATCAAAGAAATCTTCAGCAGTAAACATTTCCTTTCATTACAACTCCCATTAAGAACAACTATCAGCTATCCAAAATGGAATATCTCAATTACAGTTTAAACTGCCTAACAAAATTCGACTACATAATATTCATCACTACACCATGAGCTATCTATGTCTCTTTCTGCTCGGTTGCATTACTTCATTCTTTGCTTGGAAACGCATCAGGAGGTCTCTCTACTTCTGATGAATCAGTTAGGGCATACTTAAAGTTAGAAAATGACCGACTGGCCATTCAGGTGTTTGAAAATGGTTTACGTAACCAAAATTTGCGATTAATATTAAAGGCTCATAACGAGCACGATTTAAAAAGAGCGATCTCTTATGCTGAAGAACATTCAGTGCGACTCGAGAAGGTGCCTCAGCATACGTTAGTTTCAAACAAACCCACATGCAGTTATTGTAAAAGATTAGGACACACACAAGAAACCTGTTACAATAAATTAAATACCTTTAATTCTAATCCTCCTCCTCATAATAGACAAAATTTTACAAACATTAAAAAAGAGGTACAATCAGTATTTTGCACATATTGCAAACGGCCAAACCACACATGCCAAGAGTGCAGATCTCGACAGCGAGACGCTGGAACTTTTCAAAATCGAAGGGTTAACGATGACTCAAATGCACACCGCAACCCTTTCAGGGGCCGACGCAGTCATTCCAATCAGGCATACCGCGCAGAAAACCCATCGGGAAACGGAATTGCACGGGAAGAAACCAGCGGCGCCTCTCCCCGGATGCAGATAAGAGCCGACGTGCACCAAGCTCAAAACTAAGTTACTCCATCATTATACCATTTTGTAATGAATACGAGGAGCCGGTGCTTCGTATTAAACTCGAACCTTCAGCCAAAAATGTCACATCACTATTAGTAGACACAGGCGCACAAATTAGCTTATTAAAAGACACCGACCAGCAGCACATAATTAACAAACAAAGTAACCATATAGTCTCAAAAATTTCAGGTAATGCAATGCAAACTCTTGGTGAACAAATCAAAACAATAAATGTTCCTTTTAATGACCAGATTATAACACTGAGTCACAATTTTCATATCTTAAATGACAATATTAATTTATCTTACGATGGAATCTTAGGTAGCGATTTTCTTACAAAATTTAACTGTAAAATCGACTTTAAAAATAAACAACTGGAAATACCAGTAGACTGCTCAAACGCGGCAGTAAATAAAAATAAAATTTTTAAACCACATATTGTAAATGATTTTAACAACGCTGAAAAGGAAAACGATGTGTTGCCTACGGGTAACAAAAGGAATTGCGAAAATAAGGAAAAGGAGCAGGAATATGCGCCGAATGGAATAAGTCATATTGAGAATCCTCAACCTAATGTCTACGGGCCGCAACTCATCACATTGTTTCCTCAAGGCGAAAACAAAATCATCAAAAATAATATAAAGACATCAAAAGAGGGAACCAAGACATTGTCTAAGGATAGTGGAAGGAATTGTGAAAATAAGGAAGAGGAACAAGGGTATGCGCCGAATGGCACAAGCCATACCGAGAGTCCTCAACAACCTGATGTCTACGGGCCACAATCCATCACCTTGCAACCTCGATGCAAACAAATTGTAGAGATCCCTTTTAAATATGCAAAAGATGTAGTGATCCACAAGAATGAAGTAATCCCAGGAGTATATTTGGCGGAGACCCTGGTACGCCCAAACAATAAAAAAGTTAAAGTTTTCCTAATGAACACTACAGAAAAAACCAAAGTAATTAATCTACATAAAATCAACTATGAATGGGAAAGAATAGAAAATTATGATACCATTAAACTAGATAGAACAAAGGATATAGTAAGAAATAGATTGAAAAAGGTAGAAACAGCTATAGAGTTGAATCATTGTAACTAAGAAGAAAGGAAATCAATTTTAGAAATTTTGCAGACAATATAATGATTTATTTTATTTCGAGGGAGACCACCTCACAGTTACCGAAAGTGCAAATCATGAAATTATTACAGAAGAATATAAGCCCCCTTTATTCGTCAGACCAAATAGGCTCCCTGACAGCCAAAGAAATGAAATTCACAAGCAAGTCAATGAAATGTTGGATGAAGATATTATTCGTGCAAGTTCCAGTCCATGGAACTCACTTTTGTTGTTAGTGCCAAAAAAGGCAGATTCTGAAGGCAATAAGCGTTGGAGAGTTGTAGATTTTCGCAAGCTTAACAACTTAACTGTTGGCGATGCATACCCCTTACCAAACATAACAGACATATTAGATCAATTGGGTAAGGCTAAATACTTCAGCACTCTAGATCTAGCTAAGGGCTTTCATCAGATCCCCGTAAAAGAATCTGACAAGTGTAAGACCGCCTTCAGCACACCTTTCGGACACTATGAATATAACCGAATGCCTTTTGGATTGAAAAACGCCCCTGCAACGTTCCAACGGCTCATGAATAACGTACTCATGGGATTGCAAGGATTTGAATGTTTTGTCTATGTTGACGACATTGTTGTTTACGGGAATGATTTGTCAGATCATAATAAAAAACTAATTAAAATATTTGACCGATAGCGTCAACATAACTTAAAGTTACAACCTGACAAATGTAATTTCCTAAAACAAGAACTCACTCACTTGGGGCATATTATTTCAGAGGATGGAATTAAACCAGACCCACAAAAAATAAAAATGGTCAAAACTTACCCAATACCAAAAAATACAAAAGGTATAAAATCATTCTTAGGATTCGCAGGATATTACAGGCGATTCATAGAAAATTTTTCAGGTATATCAAAACCATTAACTAAATTACTTAAAAAGGACACCAAATTTAACTGGGACGCATTTTGCGATGAAGCTTTTTCAGTACTAAAAAACAAGTTAATTAACCCTCCAATTTTAGCATACCCGGATTTTGATCAGGAGTTCATAGTCACTACAGATGCAAGTGATGTAGGGCTTGGGGCTGTTTTGTCTCAAGGTTTAATTGGTAAAGATAAGCCAATCTGCTTTGCAAGCAGAACACTAAATGACGCAGAAACACGCTACAGTACTACAGAAAAGGAATTGTTGGCAATAATCTTCGCCGTAAAACAATTTCGACCATATATTTATGGAAAGAAATTTACCATTTATACAGATCACAAGCCACTTGAATGGCTGATGAAATTAAAAGACCCTATGTCAAGGTAAGCTAGGTGGCGAATACTTCTATCCGAATACGAATACGTAATAAAATATAAGGCAGGAAAAATTAACACAAATGCGGATGCACTTAGTCGCATAGAAAATGAAAATAAGGTATTAGTTATGACGAGACAAATGGTACACAAAAACCAAAGTGAAGAATTACAAAAAGAAAATAATCAGGAAATTCAAAAAGCTAGAAATTACGATATAATAGAAACACAGGATCCCATTCTTGCAAATAAAATATCAAAAGTAAAAGTATTTATATTACCAATCACGGAATCAATAGAGGAAAAACTAGTAATAAAACTAATCCCACAATTTATAAAACCCATAATTGGAGAAACAGAAGCCTACTCTCATAATAGTGTTGAGTTATTAATAGTTACTTTACCCATACCATTTAGGACCTTAAAAGATCACGAATTAGCACAGAAAACTTTACAAAAAATGAAAAACGAACATTGTAAACAAGATCAAGAATCCGTTGCGATAGCAATCTCAAGCTTTAACTCCCAATTTAACGAAAACTTCAAAACAATACTCAAAAACATATTTTCAAACAAAACAGCTTATTAACATACAAATCAGAGAACAACCGTCGAAAATGTTGAAGAAATCAACAAAATTTTAAAGGAATACCACGAATCACCGTTTGGAGGGCACCAAGGTATAAGTAGAACAATTAAAAGAATTAAGAAAAAATACTACTGGCAGTCGATGAAAAATGATATCAAAAACTACATAAAGAAATGTGAATCCTGCCAGAAAAACAAGCTAAATAAATCCCCAAAAATCCCAATGAAAACAACGACAAGCTCCGCACCTTTTGAACGAGTAGCGTTGGATATAGTCGGACCACTTCCGGTTAGTTATAAAAATAGCAAATACATTCTTACTTTTCAAGATGACTTAACCAAATTTACAGAAGCAATTCCCTTAGAAAACGCAGAAGCAACAACAGTTGCGCGAGCTCTTACCGAACAAATACTATGTTGATTCGGTTTCCCATTATTTGATTCGCAATTCTTACCGACCAAGTAACACATTTTTTAAGTGAATTGTTCAAAGAAGTATGCAAGTTGTTAAAGATTAAAAAACTGCAGACCACCCCATATCATCCACAAACAAATGGAGCACTTGAGCGAAGCCATCGCACTTTAGCGGAATATCTTCGGCATTATGTCAATAACGACCCGCTTACTTGGGACAATTGGATCCCCTATGCTATATTTGTTTTTAATAACACACCACATAGTAGCACTAATTACAGCCCTCACGAATTACTTTACGGATTTCAGGCCAAAATTCCTTCCACCCTGCAAAAGGATCCATCGTTAAATTACAATTACGAAAATTACGCCAATGAATTGAAGGCTAGGCTACAGCATGGATTTAAAATTGCAGGGCAAACGTTAATAAATAAAAAAGAAAAATCTAAGGAATACTATGATAAAGGTTCGAAACCAAAAGCATTTAATGTTGGAGAAAAAGTTTTAATTAAAAATCAAATCAGGAAAAATAAATTTTCATCTCTATGGGAAGGTCCTTTTGAAATAATTAAAATTATATCACCAGAAAATACAGCAATACAAATTCGAAATAAAATGAAAGTTATTCACAACAACTTAAAACCATTTTCCGATTAAAATAAAACAATTGTTCTATAACATAAAACACACACACACACTTGATTAAAACACCTAAAACAAACAGTAAAGATAAAATTTTAGAAAAATGTGTCCTCTTTCAGATAATGTTACTACTCATTTTTATAATACTGATTCCGTACGTTTATGGAGCGCTAAAAATAACACCAATACTTAACAATCCTGGGATATACTTTGAGGAATTGGGTGAAATGCAATTATATGCAAATGAATGGAAAATTATAGCATATTATGACACTACATCATTAACTCGAGGACTCAACAATATGGAAAATACGATAACCAGTATAAACCGTATTTGTGAACAACTCGCCTCAGATAATGAACTATCAACAGTATGTAATAGCACAGTATTTAAGATAAACCACATTACGAAAGAATTACGACAAAAATTGAAATTGATCCACCCATCAAACCGACTCAAAAGAGCCCTGTTTGGAGCCATAGGAACAGCCGAAAAAGCCTTGTTTGGAACACTTACTGAAGAAGACGCGGAAAGTTACAACAACCAAATTAAGAACCTACAAAGTAATGAAAACCATCTTTTAGATCTTATAAAGAAGCAAACACTAATAGTAGAAACCACAAATAATCTTTTTAATAAATCAACATCTAACTTAGACAATCAGGTTGCATCCATTGACATCAGAATAAATAACCTACAACAGCAGATGAAATACATACTTAAGTCAAAACATGATGCCAGAGCCCCATTACAAATGGAAGCACATCATTAACAACATATATTCTTATGCGTTATCAAAACGTTATCGATTGTATCATAGACCTATTATCTAAGGCAAAACATGGCAAGCCACATCCAACTATAGTATCACCACAATAAATATCTGACATATTAATGACAATTAGAAGAAATTTGCCACATGAATTCAATTCATCAATTTTAGACAAAAACATCATGGCAATGTACCAAATAAGCACGCTTCAATCCAGGATTTTAGAAGAAAAAATAATTTACGAGATAACCATACCACTACCGTTTAGTACACCATACCAAATTTATAAAATATTTCCGCTACCAATACTTAATTCAGGTAAACTACACTACATACACACCAACATGAAATTATTAGCTATCGACTATAATAGAGAGCATTACTACGAAATAACATCTAAAGAGCTAGAAAACTGCATAAACGAATATGAAAAAAAGTATCTTTGTCATATCGAACAACCTATCTTCTTAACCGACTCAAATAAATGCGAAATACTGTTGTTCAAAACTGAAAACAACATTCCGCCCTCCTGCGAATTAAGAAACATGAACACCAGTATAATATGGATCCAACTGAATCAAAGAAATAGTTGGTTGTACTCAACCACAACGGAATATATCATCAGAGAAATATGCCCTAACGGAATAAAACAACATAAGTTAACAAGAACCGGTCTAATTGAACTAACCAAGGGTTGTTATATAAAAACCAAAGATGTAATGATTAAAGGAACAGAAACCAAAAGAAATGTGATAAACAATTTTTTCATACCACCGTTAAATATTTCACAGTTTACACAAAATAGAACAACTCCAACGGACACCATTTCACAATCCATCGTTATAAGCAAAAACTTCGACACACACGAGTTAAGTGATTTATCTTGACTGATTTCGGACCAAAAAGCTGACGAAAATATTGATCTAAATCGGGTAAATGCGCATGATGTGCACCATTACAGCCTGATCTACGGGTTATTGATCGTACTAACGCTTTGTGCTAGTTACAAAATGTACATACGTTGCACACATGGAAAGAATAAAAAATCCATAACAGAACTAACAGAAGGCAACTACGCTAAACCAAGGTTCGTTTTGCCAACATCTGCATAACACGTGTTACAAAAACAATAACAATAATATAGCATAATAAAAAAAAAAACACTTCACGCAAGCCTTTCGTTCTGCGTAGCAACGCAAAATTTTTCATATAAATATACCCATAAACACAAACTCCAGTCAGTCTGCCAGTAAACATCAATAACCATGAACCCATCGAACGAGTCAAAAGTCCGCGCAATGAGGATGGTCTGGTCCTACATAGGACGCCGAGACCGGGAGCCCACTGCCAACGACTACGACAACCAGGACACGCTAGAGGAGGAAACTCTAGCGTTGATCCAGACAACGAAGGAGTTGCAGACCATGGAGGCCTACGAAGCCTTCAGAAGGGATCCTGTTCTCAGGGATGATGAGAACACGGCGGACTTCGTGGAGGAATACAAGAAGGTACTGAAGGCAAGGGAAAGGAGGCTGGAGAGAATAAACAGGAAATAGACAATATTTTTTTTTGTTATTTTCAATTCATAATATAATCAATTGTCATATGTAGTAACATACAAAAAAAAAATTTTTCAAAAAAAAAAAAATGTATATATATAAAAAAAAATGCACATATTTTTATTAAAAGGGAAAAGCACAGGATATATATATATTCTTTTTCTAGGTACCTTACAAAAAAAAAATTTTTTTTTTGACTACCCATTTTTTCAGCTAGGGAACACCATATTTCAGCAATGATTCAATGATTTCTAAAGTATAGCGTTGATATTTTCTTGTTTCACATCAAGTTTTGCTAGATGACACAGAGATTGCGCAAATAATCTATAAAGATTCAAGAGAAAGAAAAAATGCGCAACCTTCAAAAAAACAAAAAAAAAAATTATCTTTACCCATTATTAAACTATTTCATTATCAAATTATATGTATTAGAAATTTATATTATTAATCCATCATTAAACTATTTTTTCGTACAAAATGTAAAAACATTTCATTATCAAATTATACGTATTAGAAATTTACACTATTAATTCATTATTAAACTATTTCGTACAAAATGTAAAAACATTTCACTATCACATTATATGTATTAGTATTATCACATTAAAATGTAAAATTATATTATTAATCCATTATTAAACTATTTCCTACAAAATTTAAGAAACATTTTATTAGAAAACTATATTAATTATCCATTTCATACAAAATGTAAAAAGATTTTATTATAATTATATACAAAATGTAAAACTCTAAGCTCGTTTCTGCTTACCGGTCAGTAACGCGACAGAAAATTTTTCAACCTCTTCAAGGAAAAAATGTTCTTTTATAAGGGGGGAGGGATGTTGTGACCCGCACAACATTACCCTGTACTCTTTGTACAACCCCATCATATGCATAACACTGCACACTTTGTACAGCTCGACATCACACAAAGCCCTCAATCGATTCCTACTAACCAATCAATAAATTAAAATTCAATATTGATATTGCTATTATTTCCATGAACGACCAAGACCCAATTCAAGTGCGGTGACTCGAATTGCAGGCGCTCATGAAAAGTAAGTTTTGTTAATAAAAAATTCTTAATTGTTTCCATACCACAGAAACTGACCTAATTTGAGCACATACGCTCAAATTACCAAACAGCTCTTCGCTTTGTGGTTGTTAAGCGTTTCCTACTATAACGCCGTCAGCACCAAAACAAAACAAA
The DNA here is from genome assembly GCA_914767935.1 of Coremacera marginata. Lineage (NCBI taxonomy): Eukaryota > Metazoa > Arthropoda > Insecta > Diptera > Sciomyzidae > Coremacera > Coremacera marginata. The sequence continues at coordinate 83,098,149 of OU612044.1, read as the reverse complement.
GCAAGGCGAGTGACTGTTTGGGTGCATCGGCATCAGCTTGCATGGTCAGCATGAAAAGTAAGTTTTGTTAACAAGAAATTCTTAATTGTTTTGTTTCCATACCACAGAAACTGACCTAATTTGAGCACATACGCTCAAATTACCAAACAGCGCTTTGCTTTGTGGTTGTCAAGCGTTTCCTACTATAACGCCGGCAGCAACAAAACAAAACAAAGCAAGGCGAGTGACTGTTTGGGTGCATCGGCATCAGCTTGCACGGTCAGCATAATAGCGATCATTTACCTACCCTAGTTGCTGCGCTGCACGCAAAGTGCAATGCCTGCAGTTACGCTACATGTAAGGCGTACGTGAGCATGTACCGCTAAAGGGGAAGCGATATGTAAATGTTATAAAGATTTTTATGTAGAGATGTAATGATTTGATTGGGTAGAATCGATACATAATTTCCACTTATTGGAAATTATGGAAATTATGGGAAAATTGGAAATTGAGGACTTTGCTTTAAATACCCGCGACCGACTCAGAAATGGACAGAGAGTGTACAGATAGTGTACAGCAAGCGTGCAGTAAGTGTACAGCAGTAATATTACTAAAAATAAAGTCAAGAAAATATTAAAAAAAGAAGGAAAACATTTTTTTTAAAAAAGTATTTTATTTCGCTCTCCCGTCCGAAAGTTCTTCTTCTCCTCGCGAAAGCACGAGAACCTTGGACGTTAAACATAACAATACATTTCTTGCATATTTTTTAGTGCAATATTCTAAACAATTATTTCAAGGCCAGCTTGGCCGTTTTTGTCATTTGTGCATTTTGTTGTTATACCTTATATCAATTAATACCTTTTACTTTTACACAATTATTGATATTTTTTGTATATATAGCTAGATGTTATTTGATTCAATTTTGTATAAAAGACATGGAAATAATATCAATAAATTGAGTATTAAAAAATCAAATTTCTGAAACATTTCTTTTAATTTTCTCCTCGAGTTGAATAGATTCAAGTGCCTAGTTAACAAAATTAACAGAACAGAACAGTTATACTTTGGTTAAACAGGTTGAATTGCCTGGTTAGCCACTATATAATCAGATAATAAATATTCGAGCAGGTTCAAGTACCTAATCGAAATTGTTGCGTACATTCTTCGCAACAGATTGAGAATATCAATACAATTATTTCAAACAAGATGTAATAAATAGATTACAAATACATAGTATGAAAAAATATAGGATTGGCAGCTGAATTACTTAAATGTTTTTTAGTCTCATTTCAACTTTGGTTTTTTTAAGTTAAACTTAACTACATAATACAATCTTTCATTGTAAAGGAAAAAAATTAAAAAATAAAACAATAAATATTTAAAAGAGAGGATTCTTCGCCCCCCAATTAAAACAAGAATACTGATTACGTCGATTTATTAATTGTTTATAATTTCAAGTTAACCTCTATTGTGCTCTGGCGTGGTCTTCAAGAAAAAGGACAAGGGCGATTCATCAGGACTCTGCTCAACATTCTCAAAGATCACTCCAACAGGTGAGTGGTATGTAGAGTTCAAGAGATCTCAGACTGCGAGGAGTGGATCTCCCTGATCGGCTCATTTTCAGATTGAAGTAGGTCACCAAGTGTTTTATTCATTAAAAAACAAGCATATCTTATAATAGGCACCACATTCGCCTCATTATAAACGAACTCATTGAAGAGCCTTGTGTGTCTTCTTTCATAAAAAAAAAAAAAACGAAATGGCCATTTCAGCCCTTGAAAGATCTTTGACTGAGCTTCTTATGATCATTGTGTTGTGTGTGATGTGAAATGTTTGCACACAAATGATCGAGAACTGGACCTACATGTTTTATGCCGACTCCGAACGGCTTATGCTCTTAAGAAGCTTTTCATGGCAGTTTTTACACTGAGGTTTGCCATTGTCTGCAGAGAGGTGACGGCCGAACAGAAAAATTAATTCAATTGAAAAAGTTTTCTGTGTCAGGTGGAGGATTCGAACCTGGGTTCTCTGGCGTAAGAGTCACACAGTCTACCCACTACGCCACGGCCGCCACGAAATTATTCGGCAAAACCACGAATTTATGGGAATTTGCCTTCAGCAATAGTCACGCTATCTTGACCGTTCATAAACTCTGGAATAGATTATTGTGGTCCCATATGCCACATTCGCCTCATTATAAACGAACTCATTGAAGAGCCTTGTGTGTCTTCTTTCATAAAAAAAAAAAAAACGAAATGGCCATTTCAGCCCTTGAAAGATCTTTGACTGAGCTTCTTATGATCATTGTGTTGTGTGTGATGTGAAATGTTTGCACACAAATGATCGAGAACTGGACCTACATGTTTTACGCCGACGCCATTTCAAAGATCACCGTAGCACAGTGTGAGATTTAGTCAATCTAGCATCTCAAAATTAATTTTTATATGAAGTTTTAGAGATATCAACTTGAAATTTGGCACGATCGTTAAGGAGATTATAAACTTCAATATGGTGAAAGATAACTAGTTCCAACTAGTGTCAAAGGCGACTAGTTCCGAACTATCCTCAAAAACACTAGTTGGGGACAATTTTTTTTTACACATTTATATTCAAATTATTTTCTTTTTTTCTCTTCTAACTAAAACTTGTCGATATATTGATAAAAGTACCCTCATACAACCTTTCTTTGCAAATGAGAAAAATAAAAAGTTAATGTTGTTTCAATGTTAAATTTATTGATATAAAGAGGAAAAACTAAAAATTCAACGAAAGTTCTTAAAAGAATGGAAAATATTCAAAATAAGATATTAATCAAAAACCAAAATCAAGAAATTAAATACAAATTATATACGTACAAAAGTAAAAAGCGAAAAGTAGAAATAAAAAGAAATAAGAAATTTATACAAAAATAAAAATTCCAGAGAGCTGCAAGCAAAGTTTTTTATGCTAAATCATCAAATTCATCATTTAGTTGGGTGTCAGACAAAAGTGCAATGACCTCAGAAGGTAAAGTAGAACGCTTGGTTTTTGGGGGCAAACGTAAACTTGCAATCAAAGGGTCTGACGTGATAAGCAACCTATGCAATAAATCTATGTTGGTGTCAACTCGGGACGTTTTTCTTGTGAACAGTTCGCGATACTGTCTCGACTCTTTATTGCGTGCTTCTTGCGCTTCTTCAGAAAAGTTTCCTATGGGAAGAATGCATGAAGAAATGATAGCTCCTCCATGAAACAATATTTTGTGGACAGTTACTGGCATATAGTACCAAGGATATAAGCTCAAATAAAGCTCTCTTGTTTCTGACGTAAAATTTTGAAACGCATCTATATTGATAAAATAGCCGCTGTTTATGCAAATAAGTATTACTCGAAACCGCTTGATCAGATCGACATTTATGCCTGTAATATCCGATGTCTTTTCTGCTTCTTTGAAAAATCTTCTGGCCGTATTCCCATCATTTGTGTTTCCTGTTTTCTGTTTCGGCATATCCACAAGAAGACCCATTTCGTTCCTAAACCTGTCTTGTATTTTTTTCTTCCTTCTTGCAACGCTCTCCTTATTTTCATCGCCTGATACGTACCATTTTTCTATTTCCAATCTGTAAGAAATGTGCAACAAGCACTCCATAAACCTTATGTAGGCATGAAGAGGTGAAAGACCAACAGCAAGCATATTTTCATCGATTTCGCGCTGTGATAAGGCATACATGTCGTTCATAGTTTTTGGAGTTGAACCACATAAATAGCACGCTTGCGATGACGTGTAATTTGAAAGAGCGGTGCAGACTTTGCCGTCAATCATACATAGAATTAAATTGGCTTTAACCGTGAAACTATAACCGTGAAGCTCAAAGCTAGTTGGTTTCAAAACAGAAATTTGCTGCCGAATATGCTCCACTTCCGCTTTAATGACCTCTCGCGTCTCTTTCGTGAAAATAAATTTGATCGGTCTACAATATCTTGTCGAAGACGCAGCTGGATTTTGCCAAAAAATATGTTTCCTTCCTTCAGCTCCAGAGTTAAGCTGAAGAGGCACCATCGAAAGAGAAAACATGCTTTCGTCTGACATGTTGTCATCCGAAAATTTTTGCTTGTAACGGTTCTGTTCAGCTCCATCTCATCCCCATTTTATTATTATGCTTAATTCATCCTGAATGGCAGGGAAGGACTTAAAAACCTCATATTGTGCATCTATTAATCTTTTCACCGTGTGGTCTATTAAGGATTGCAAATTGATTTCGGCATATGTTTCAGTAACAATAACAATTATTGTTTTTGCTTAACGAGGTCATAGCATGGATACAATTGGTATTGGTCAGTTGATAAATTTTCGTCAACGATCATGGCCAGTGCTTGATCTGGTGTAAGACTTTTCTTTTCAGTAATGCTTACCCTTGCTCTTTTTATAGCTGTACCTCTCGAAGGGGATGCAGCCGACAACTCCTTGACAATGTTTGCTGAGTCTCTTTTTCCACAGGATCTCAGATGCATTGCGGTAGCCATAGTTAATTGTTCCGAAGCTACATTTGATATTAGCTCTTTGCATTTCCGTTTTTGTGTACTCGAAGCACTTTCAGCAAACTGTTTTTCTCGCCTTCCGCATTGCGGTATTTGTTTTGAAGTTGATGGTGCGTGATCAAGAGCAAAATCAACAGCAGAAATTTTTAAACTTAGCCAAATAGCATTGTCATGCATAAATCTTGCTTTATCACGGTGAGATTTGCTCCATCGCGATTGAAATTGGAAGCAACACTTTTTTATACGATCTTTAATTTTGGTATCGTCAACATCTGGTCCAAAAATTGATATTACGTGCTTTTCGACCGCTTCTGTTTTTTCGCTTTTCACCTTGCTCAACCAAATCCAAAATAGCTCCTCTCGCGATATTTCACTCATACTAAAAAAAGGCAAAAAATGGGCAGGATTTTATTTTTGAAATTTGTTTTGGGCACATTAACAAAGATTCTGCTGGCATTCTCATCACGGAACTCCGTGGGACTTAGAAGTTCTAGTCTATCAAAGATTTGAAAGCTTTAAATTTTGTCTTACCTTTTGGCTGGTTATAAAACAATTTTCTCAAAATACTTGAGCGCAAAAATAAGTATTGTATAAAGCAAAAATTTTAAGTTCAAGTAATAACCTTCAATACAAAAAATATTTTAGGCCAAAAAAAAACACTCACAACTTCGACCTGATCACTCAAACTTTTGTGTTCAATGCAATCTTGCAAATCAATTTTTGCATGGTATGCAATTGCACGTGTTTGATAGCTGTTATCACGCCAATAACATTTTTTTATTCTCTTTTGTGTTTGTTTTCGTAACAATTGGGGTCTCTTCTCACGTAAAAAAAAATATGAGCGAGTTACGAAAACATTTTTTTTTTTAATTTCGAGATGCCAGATTGATTTAATCTCACACTGTGCGTAGGCGAGATAGAGAACCAACAAGGAAACGCATATAAAAGCACTGGTCGGATAAGAAGTTTCGTTTTTTTTTTTGACATATCCCTATTGTAAAGTAAGGGCGTAAGAATATTTGTGACCTTTCTGACCTTATCTAAATTTGAAAAGTACATTGAAGTTAACCCCAAGATGTTAATTTTTTGGGGCCAATTTTAGTTTGAATATATTTATTTAAGTTCAATGGAGTTGTTTGGCCATTTCTTTCTAATTGCAATTTTTAAATATTAAAAATAAAAATTCAATTTTTTCCCGACGTTTCGTCACTTTCTTAGCGACATCTTCAGGGGAGATTTTTTAATTTTTTGTCTACAAAAACATATATGAACAATTTTTCAAAAACAATTAACCAAGAACTTGCTTTACATTAAAAGATACATTAAATTAATTTTGACAATAAACCATTACTTGAACTACAAAAATTTTACATGACATAAACTTTTTTAAAAAAAAACAGAAAACATTTTTGTTTGAACACAAAATTTAAACGAAACTATTAATAGCCTATACGTCAATTGCTACTGCATAGTTGTTGTTTATATTGTCAGTGTCTTCTTTGAAATTTATTGCTCTGTCCCCTTTTTGTTGTATTCTTAAACTTTCTAATGTCATTCTTCTTTTTGTTTTGTTTTCAACGTCCAAGGTTCTTACAGCCTCAAAATCAGCTGTATGGCCTGTAGTCAATATATGTTGTGCTAGCGCTGCTGTTGTTTTTTTGTTTCTTATGTCCAGCTTATTTTCTGCCATTCTTATTTTTAGCGCTCTTTTAGCACTCAACAAGAAACAAAAAAATACTTAGGCATAACATATATACCAAAACTGACGGGTAACACATACATACGAAAAATAATAACAGCGGACAACACAACATTTGCATATAAATCAAACGCCACTTTAAACCAAATATTCACAAAAATAAAAATTTAAAACGAAGACAAAAACAACGTCCATATACACACACACATATGTGGTGTGCATATGCTTGGGTCGAATGACCGTAGCACTGCGTTGAAAGATTCGTTGCTGTTTTGAGTTTCTGAGCCAAGGCATCTGTTCAACAAATCATCGGCTGACAGTGCTTCGTAATTAGGTTTGATTGCTTCCTGGACTCTCTGATTTAGTGGTGCAAACGTATGCTTGAAGCTGTCGATTGTCCCTTCTGCTACCGTTTTTAGCCAGCCGCACCAGCTCGACGCACCGGTCGGACAGTTTTGGTGCTGTGGAGCTTCATCAGTCGAGATTTTGTGCAAAAACGTTGCCCAAACAGCCTTCTTCATGTCAGTAACTGACTCTGGATGACGACGAATAGCGATGCCATAATATGTTGTTAGTTCAGAGATGACTTTATCTGTGAGTTTGCCTGTACCCTTGCCGCCAATGCCTCTGTTCTCTTTTTTTGCCTTGCGGAGTCTGGTGTCCGTTCTTTTTTGTACGTGCAATATACATTATTTTTTTTTTTGACGATTGGGTCGCCATCGTACGGATCGTCGTTTATAATAGCTTTTAATGTTTTTGAGTCGCCATCGCCGATATACTTGCAGTATTTTACGCCATGCTTTTGGACTGATATGGCGAACATTTCCTTTATCGCATCCACCTCCATCTTCCCAGAGCTTCCTTCTTGGTTGGCACGGCATTCCTCTTCGTGGTCTTCAATCCAAATTTCATATGCCGGTGGGTCTTCTTCTTTCTTAGCTTCCCAATACTTGCAACTGTTACATACGCTGGACTTTACAACAGAGTCAACTATTTTTTTACTGGTTGTTATTTGCCGATCAACGTTGTAGCGGCGTATAGTGAAGAAAAGCCACGTTTTTTCCAAGTGCCATCACCCGATACGGTAAACATTGTTGGGTCGCACTGTGGATGTTTCTCTGGCATCTTTCATCTTCTTTTGCGGCTTTTGAAAGAGTGTATCCATAGATCGCGCTTGCAGCTGTATGAAAGTTCTCCAGGGCAGTGAGTATAACGAGTTACCCACACCTCTGCCGATATCCATGAGGCCACAAAACGTGTTAATGCCTTTTGGCCCAATGCCTAAAAGCCTCATGGCAAAAATCAAGCGCTGGTTTATCAAAAATGATTTGCCAACCAAAGACGAAAAAAATGTATGTAGTGGTCGGGCAAGCGCAGTGACCACCAATTTTGAAGCCAATTCCATACGGCGATGCTTTTTTAAACTCGATTTTTCCTTCACATTTGGCACATATCACCAGATTAGCAATCGCCGAGAATACTGTATAAAACTCCAAAATTCAATTCTCCGTTTTGTTGTCAATGCTTATGTCTTCGTTTACATTATTTTTAAATTTGTTTGCCGATGTACTTGTGAATTCGGTGTCTTCATCTCTTTCGTGTTGGTTACCACCGTGTTGGTTTCAAGGAACGAGTGTTTCGATTGCTACCAGTGTTTCTTTTATTTTTATTTCTATTACTTTTTCTATCCATTGTCTTTAGCGCCAACAAAAATTTTTATCAGAACTGTACTTTTCAAAACTGTATGCGCGTGCGCGTCCGTTTTATAACTCAATTTTCAAAGTGAACTAAACGCTGCCAACATTCGAATACCTAAGCTCTAAAATGTGTATTCATTTCTTTTTAAAATGCGTATACAATGCGGTGGTTGCTCCAAAATGCAGAATCGCATTCATCGAAAAAAAACGAAAATAATTTTTGCCAACCAGGAATACTCCCTTAAACGGTTTTGTGCATTAAAGCTGATACTGCACTTTCAAGCAGTTGCACTTGGACTTGGCATTGGCCTTGAATTCAGAAATTCAAGGTTGTATGGTACAAAAGGTAGTGCCTACAAGTATGCCTTGGTTATTTGTTTCGTTTGTGATTAATTCACAACAAGTGTCAGTACCTGTATATATGTACTTATTACCTGCACCAGTTCTATAATGGTAAAATTTAAAACTCCAAAACTCCACATGTTTCATCCAGATAGAATGAAATGGTTCAATTAAAAAAACTATAAATGCCTCAAAACTCCAAAACTACACATGTTTCATACAGGTAGAATGAAATAGGTTAGTTAAAAAAAAACCAGGCACTATTTTAATTACCAGAACCTTTATATATATTTTGTATATGCACTTGTCTTATAGAGTTGGAATAAAAAGGGTAACTAAAACTGAAGAATCTTTTAAATTGCATGCAATAAAATACCTAAAGTTTAAATAGAATACATCATTGCATACTTATAGGTATGCGTTTAAAGTAGTTAAATTAGTTAAATTAGTTAATTAATTTAATTAAATTAATTAAAGAGTCTAGAAAAAAGAGTCTACGGGGGGATTGTGGGGGGTATAAAAGTATATATGGGGTAAAAAAGGAGAATTTCACCTTTAACTGAATGCTTTTATTTTTTGATCCGTTTTGATCCTTAGAAGTTCTACTCCACTAAAGTTAAAATTTATACAAAAAACAGTAATTTTGAAAACATTTTCAAATTTCGTAACACCCAAAATATAAATAGTACAGCTACAACCTCATACAATAATTTAACGATAATAGTCTATCCGACCTACCAAAACAAAAGTCAACCCTCTATTGATTATAGTTTGCGAGCAACGGCCAATAATTTTTGATGAAAAAATAAGAAACGCACCTTTTTCTGAAATTAGCAAAAACAGTTGTGTTTAACCGCATGCCACGCCCACAATTTTAGATATTTTGAACTAAATTTTTGGCTGCCTTACTTTGGATTTATTTACTACAAAATGGCGCAAATATTTTATAAATCGGTTACCACAAGAAATGGGTATTCTGGCCAATGGATTTAATTCTTGAGCCACAGTGCGTCGCACAGTGTAACCGATTCATATAAGCTGTGGCCAAAACTATTTGCAGTTGCCGCAGAGGAACGAAATTTGGTGTGGACGACTTTTTTACATAGATTAAGAAATTTTCCAAATATTGGCCAACTCGGACAATGACCACGCCTACCTCCCATATTTCGGGGTACGCTCTATATAACCCGAATTTTAAATATCTCGTATCTTACTATATGTATGTATAAATACTTTATTTTATTATAATCACACGCAAATATTTTCAGTATTATAGCAATGGTCTTTACTAAAAATGGGTCGGGTCATACCAGTTTTTGGGGTACCACTCATAAAACTTCAATTCTTGAAATCCGAGTACTTTTATCATAATCACTTTATTTGAACAAAATAACATAGAGAACTTTATTTTATCCCAACTAAGTCTTTGCTTAAAATAGCCTGAATTGATACATTGTTTGGGATACCACCCATATAACCCACATTTTTGAAACACTTTCACTTTAACATTTTTTAAAAAAAAGGGTTTTTCCAAATAAAGATTCCTTATAAAATATGCTAACTTTCTTTTGTGCTACCCCAATTTAAACCAAATTTTCAAAACATTAAATTTTCAACACAAAAAACAATTTGAGATCATTTAAAAAAAAAAGATTAAAAAAAATAATATATTCATAACAGCACGTTCAAAAAGTCCATAGGATGACACATAGAATGCGTTACTAGATTTTTTCCATATGCTTTTTATTTAGTACCAACCTTCAAACGATACGTATAAAAATTTGACAACAATCTGACAATTGATTCGTGAGTTATAGCATTTTGTGTGCAACTATTGTTATTAAAAAAAAAAAATGGAAAAGAGTGAATTTCGAGTTTTGATAAAGCATTCCTTTTTGATGGGGAAAAATACAGTGGAAACCAAACAATGGCTTGATAAACATTATCCGGACTCTGCTCCATCGAGACAAATGATAGAAAAGTGGATTGCTGTGGACCAGCACAAATGATGCAGAGCGCAGTGGACGCCCAAGTCAGACTGTTATTCCACAAAACATCAAAAAAATCCACAAATTGGTTATGAACGATCGCAAATTGAAGGTGCAAAGATATCAGATGGTAGTGTTTTTACCATTTTCCATGAACATTTGGGTATGCGAAAGCTCTGTGCAAAATGGGTGCCGCGTGAGCTCACAGTCGACCAAAAACAACAACGAATTGATGCTTCAGAGGCGCTGTTAAACCGCAATAAAATCAAATTCTATCGTCGATATGTGACAATGGATAAAACATGGCTTCACTAATACACACCAGAATCCAAAAGACAGTCAGCTGAGTGGACAGCGGTCGACGAACCGAATCCAAAGCAAGCAAAGACCCAACAATCGGCTTGTAAGGTGATGGCATCTGTATTTTGGGATGCGAAAGGAATAATATTCATTGACTATCTCCAAAAAGGAACCACCATCAACACCGAATATTACTGAGCACTTTTGGATCGATTGAAGGTTGAAATCGCCAAGAAACGGCCACATTTGCAAAAGAAAAAAGTGCTGCTTCACCAAGACAATGCACCGTGTCACAAATCGATGAAAACGATGGCAAAATTGAATGAATTAGGCTTAGAATTGCTTACCCACCCACCGTACTCTCCAGATTTAGCCCCCAGCGACTTTTTCCTGTTTTCAGATCTCAAGAGAATGCTTGCTGGAGGGAATTCAAGTCCAATAATGAAGTAATCGCTGAAACTGAGGCCTATTTTGACGTTGGAAAATCGCTATACTCGTTGTATCGCTCTAAGGCAACTATGTTGAATAATATAATCGAGTTTTATCAAAATTTTGTTTTTTTCTTACTTATCTTATATTTTAGGGTGGTCCCTTATATATAGGGTGGTTCAAATTTTAACTTTTTTTTTATTTTCATGGTGCATGTTTCGTCCGCATATGATTGCGGGCTTTTTATTATAAAGGGTGGTAAAATTTCACGGGCCGATGTTGATTTTGAATAAAACACAAATTATTTAGGAAATAATTGCCATTTCTGTTTATTATGATAATATTAGTATGGTTCAATTATTTATGGAACAAAATATTGGCGAAATGGTCGCCGCGACCTCGGCGCACACCACCTCCATCCGTTGGTCCAAATTTTCGATGACGCTGAGGAATAAGTGAGGTTCTATGCCGTTAATATGCCGAATTATGTCATCATTTAGCTCTTAAATTGTTGCTGGCTTATCGACGTACACCTTTTCTTTCAAATAACCCCAAAGAAAGAAGTCCAACGGTGTCAAATCACATGATCTTGGCGGCCAATTGACATCGCCACCACGTGAGATAACACGGCCATTGGATTTGTCGCGCAAAAGAGCCATTGTTTCATTAGCTGTGTGGCAAGTGGCATAGTACTGTTGAAACCACATATCGTCGACATTCATATCTTCCAATTCGGGCCATAAAAAGTTCGTTATCATTTCACAATAGCGAACACCATTCACAGTAACTGCCTGACCGGCCTCATTTTGGAAAAAATACGGCCAGATGATGCCGCCAGTCCATAAACCGCACCAAACAGTCACTCTTTGTGGGTGCATTGGTTTTTCGACAATCACTCTTGGATTATCATTCGCCCAAATGCGGCAATTCTGCTTATTGACGAATCCACTGAAGTGAAAATGTGCCTCATCACTGAAGATGATTTTCTTCGAAAATTGATCATCCACTGTTGCCATTTCTTGCCACCATTCTGACCATTGACGACGCTTGAAATGGTGAAGAGGCTTTAGTTCTTGATTCAATTGCACCTTGTAAGCATTGTGAGCGTGAGAGGTGCAATTGTTGGGCACGACGACGAGTTGAGGTGGACGGCTCTTCAGCCACACTATCTCGATCAGCAGCAATATTTTCTGCAGTACAAGCTGTACGAGCATGCACTGTTTTCACATCTCCTACAGACCCGGTTTGCTCAAGTTTTTGCAAGATTTTTCCGATTGTACGCACATTTGGACGATTAAATTGACCGAAAAAATCACGAAGTGCACGATATGCATTTTGACTTGAACGCCCATTTTCATAATAAGCCTGAATAACTTTAACGCGTTGCTCGATTGTGTATCTTTCCATGGTTCAAATTGAGTTAGTCTGAAATTGAGAAATGTCAAATGAAATGCAGAAAACAACTTGACGTTTAGGTGTGGTTCACATTTAACATCGGCCCGTAAAATTTAACCACCCTTTATATATAATTGTGGTTCACCAAAAAAAAGTTTTTTGTGGTTGCAGCTTTTTCCGTTCCTCTTCACCTAAGAAACACCCCATTTGAATCACAATTAAATTAGTAAAGGTTTAGAGGTGGCACTTTTTTGTGTTTTTCCCATATGATTTGTATGCAGCAAAAATTGATTTTGGAGGTAAGCTCAATTTGGCACCACATTTATGAAGCAAATTGGCTGGGAAAAAACCTATCCTCTCAAATTTCGTCCCCTCTACATATCCGAATTTCATGCATATCCGATTATTATTTCCGGATCTGTGACTCACTTCTCAAACTTCTTACCTACATATGAGTTCTTTAGTTCCAAAATGAGACTGAAAGGTTTTTTGAAACTTTTTTGAAAGAATTTTGAAAGAAAACATCTCTGTTCAGGTAGCGTTTTGGAAATAAGGCTGTTTTTTATTTAAATCACTTTTTAATGCATTTAGACTGGGTTTGGAATAAAATAAAGTGCGCAAATCGATTCCTGTGAAGATTTCCTATAATAAATGGTGTTTAACTCAGTTCCGTAATAAATCGCTTGAGTCTCATTTTGGAACTAAAGAACTCGTATCTGAACACATCTTACTTGCACAGCTCAGTTGGTCAGACAGTAGATATGATGAGATGAAAAATGTAAATTGGAGAATTCGCAGCAAAAATGCCCTCAACAGTTTTAAAGTAAAACCAACTGTTTCCAATATATGCGACTAGGTATGTCTGGCCAGAGCAAAGTAGAAATTATGTTCTAAGCGATACAGCTATCACTAATTCATTCTTTTTTTCTAACAAATAAAAATGGTTCTATACGTATTTTTTTTTTTAGAATATTTTCTAATTTTCTTTCTGGTTTTCATCATTCTTTTTTCTTCTCACCATATTTACTGTCTGACCAACTGGAGCGGAAATATTGGCGAATTACCAGTTTCGGTGAACTTTGATGCCGAATATCTTCTGGCGCCTAGATGGTATTATAAAGAACTTTTGACAGGTTGTTTATTATACCTTAATACAAATTGGTGACCAGTCCAGAGCTGTGATGGGCTAAAACTGGGAGTAGCTGGGGTGTAAGCTACGAGGTCTGACCAAGGACTTTAAAGCTGGTACCACGGGCAGTCAGCGGCCCCCGGTGTATGTCTGGCTTCTGCTGGCATATACTGGGCTGACTGGATTGGGCTGGCCCTTCGGGGAGTCTTCGTGGTGGCTGTGGTTTACTACCCATATCGCGGGCAGAGCTATCTTGCTCGGTGTGGTGGGAAGATTGAAGAGGGGTATATATACAGGGTGTCCCGCAATTAAGTGCAACTATTTACGGAGCGGAAAGGTTATGCTAGGCTGAGCAAAAATTCGTATGGGAGGGGGGGAGGGTATATTTTCACATTCTAAGGAGCTACAGGCTTAATTAATATTTCACGACTGTGGTTTACATTATTGTTTCTAGCAGAAAAACTAACTTACATAAAGTTTATTTTGAAAGCTCTGAAGCTTTGAAGCTGATGTTTTTGGTGTCATTGAAAAGAAAATTAAATAAGTTACAAAATTGGTCTAAAAAAATTTTTTAATATACTACGCGAAATTCTGAGAAATTTGCACTCAAAGTTGAAATTTGGTAATTTCAATCGATTGATCTCATCTTCACAAGAGCTAGAAAAAATGCTAGAAAAAATGCTTTTTCTGCTAGAAAAAATAACGTAAACCAAAGTCGTGAAATATTAATTAACCCTGTAGCTCCTAAGAATGTGAAAATAGATCCCCCCCTCCCATACGTTTTTTTACTCACCTCGACATAACCTTTCAGCTCCGTAAATATTTGCACTCAATTGCGGGACACCCTGTATAATAAAAAGCCCGCAATCATATGCGGACGAAACATGCTAACCGTTTGAGCACTGAACTGGCTAAAGCACAAAAATCATCAAAACAGCAGGATGCTGCAAGTAGAATATGAGGCTATGGAGGGTTATTATATGAACCTGGAATTGATGTAGATTGGCTAGTTGCAAAAATTCGATAAATTTTATTCATTTTTGGAGAAAATATGATTTTTTTTACTTTACATGCACTTTTAAAAAAACGCGTTTTTTAACCTTCAAAACTTAATTTTTCGATAAATATTTGATGGATTTTAATATTTTGTTTATATTTTTTATTTTTAGTAACATTATTAATTAATAACAGTATTTCATAACTTTACTATTAATTCATAAAAAAAAAAATAGTTTTGAAACTTTAAACACGTTTTTTTCAAAATGGGTTTTTTGAAATTTGCTTGCAAGATAACTCAAAATCTATTGCACCGATTAGCATAAAAACTTATATGCATATTTTTTAAGTAATTTCTGTGGGAATGACTTCACCCTTTTTTAAAAATGAGCCTGAAAATTAATTTACAGCTCGTTATGTTCTCAAATTTACACCCATTTTTTAAACAATCAACTTTAAAAACGCGTTATTTTCTTACAAACAAAAATATTAAAAAAAACCCCAAAGTCACTACCTCGGCGTGTGTTTACTTTACAAGTAAATATTATATTTTTTTTTTTAAGAAGATTGCAGATCATGTTATTCTGCAAGCAAAATGGTCCTAACCTCGCATCGCTTCATGATAACGTCGCATACACGCAAATTACGTCACAAAAACAAAAAAACAAAAGGATTATTTCTATATAATTTAATAATTGTTGCAATCAATAAAAAAACTTCATATCAATATATTTGACCATTTCTTGTAGTATTCTTTCAAAAATCGCCTTCAGAATCGCTAATATTACATAAAGGTACACTTAATATAGATAGATAGATAGAAGAAACTGAGGCCTATTTTGACGAAAAAGAGAAATCTTACTATAAAAGTGATAGCGAAAATTTGGAAAATCGGTATGCTCGTTGTATCGCTCTCGAGGACAACTATGTTGAATAATATAATCGAGTTTTATCAAAAAATTTTTTTTTTCTTACTTATCCTACGGTCTTATTGAATGACCTGTTTTATAAATAAAAAAGAAGATAAAAATGAAAGTTAAATTACAAATAGAAAAAAATAATGTATAAGAATTTCTGTAGTTAATCTGTTTCATCCGAAGTGTCACTTGAAATAAAATCTTCAAAATTTATATCACAAATGAAGCTATTATTAACATCGGCATCTGTACTTTCTTCTATAATATATGGCAATAAATCTTTATAATCATTTCCTTTTGTTTTGGCAATATGTCTGTTCGAAGAAATAAGAGGATCCGAATTTATCAGTAATGCAGCTAATCGAGATCTTAGATTGCAATTTTTCCTTGAATTTTTCCTAGTGTGACCTAATCGATATTTTCTAGATTCCTTATGACTAGATTCTAATGCGTCTTCAGATTAAAGTCCAATTGGTAAATTAAAATTTTTAATTATTTCACATCAATGAATCAATATTTTTTGTTAAACAGTTATGGTCATATTATACCAGGGATAATTATCCACATATATTTTAAAAGTATCCTTTAAAAGTGTACTGAACTTGTAGTATTTATTTTAGCCGCTTGACAGTTTTCTCAGAATCAAACTGAAATTTTTTAGCAAGCAAATATTTATGTTTGCGATTTCTTACACCATTTCAATATTTGAAAAAAAAACCTTCTGGCAGTATTCCCATCGTTTGAAGTGCCATATCTTGTTTTTACTTTATCAATAATAAGACCCATTTTATCTCTAAACTCTTTTTGTATTTTTATTTTTTGCTCTAAAAAATTCCTTTGTTTTCTTCGCCGCATGCCTGGCAGCATTTGAGAGGCATCCTGTATGCAATATGAATGGCATTCAAAATTTTTAATCCATGCATGCAATGTAGATAATCCATATTGTAGATATCTTTCGTCTATAGTTTGTGGCATACCAACCCATTTTTACGGTATAAAATCATTTTAAGAGGGTTTGCTGAGTTTATTGCTCTGCACACTTTAGCAACACAATTCGAAAATGATCCTTATTGGTTTTATGTATGCGTGTCGCTATGCAAGAAACGTTTAGCCTAGCATATTCCACAGTACGGCTCGCTATTATCGCTGTGAACGACACGGCGGTAATATGATCCGCCGCTCCCAAACTAAGTCATAGTTGAGCACCAAGCTGGCAGGAATGCTTAATGCTTACTCATCAACAATGCGTGCTGGGCCTGAAGCGACGGTTCGTCATATTGAATGACGAATCGTCGCTATGACTGTTGATATTAGAAACGGTTGTCGATGCGCTGGTTTAGCTACATAGCGCATGAACAATGTTAAGCTTGGAATGTGCACCTTCCCCGTTAACGTTTTGGCTCGCTTCGTGATTAGCGCTGATGACGAGGCGAGAGCATATAAAGACTGGCGCATGTAATAAAGAACAAAGTAAAACAATAGAAAAAATCTATATCGTGGTTGTGGCTATGGCCTGTGCAGCGGTGCTGTTTTTTGCACTGCAACGAATTCTGAACATCTTATGGTGGCATGGGATGTGGGCCATGTTACCATAAAGAGTTAAACATTATTTGCAGTTCGCGTTTTTAGTTCGAATTGAGTGGAGCGTTACGTCCACTGCCGCGGAGCAAATGCGAAGTAAACTAAATAAATGTTGTACATACAGTGACTCAAAAAATTGATCGCATATTAGTCAGCATTACGTATATGGTCCGATTTAAATCGCCTGATTTAAATCCGATTGAGCATTTGTGGACGGAGCTTAAACGCGGATTGAACGATGGTGATTGTGTACCACGAACACTCGATGATATATGGCAAAAAGTTCAACTAAAATGGAATACACTCCCTCAGCAGTTATGCAGAAATTTGGTGGAAAGCATGCCACGGAGAATGAATGCGGTTTTGAAAGCACGCGGAGGCTATACAAAATATTAGCCTTTAAACTCAAATAATCGATCGAATACGTTGAATTATTTTTTCTTTATTTTTAAATACAAAACCTAAATATTCTTTGAAATAATGTGTATTGTAAACAAATATAAATGAAGTTGTCAAAAATAAATGTACTTTTCATTATTCAGTTTTGTTCGTTTCCTTGTAATAATTGTTTTAAAAAAAAATTGCAGAGCATGCGATCAATTTTTTGAGTCACTGTATGTGTAAATATATAAATGATTTTTGTTTGATTTATTTAAAATTAATTTCAACGTTAAAATCAATAAATTTTATTTTAAATGGCAGAAGTTTTTCTATTTGCTCCATTAAATCCATTTCTACATTATGAATTAATGAAGGTTTTTTTTGCATAAAAATTAGTTTAATAGGGCTGCAAAATAACACAGATAATGGGGTTTTGTTCAACCATACTTCTCCCTGGCTATCAATATTAGCCATTTTCAGAAGAACCATTGCAACAATACACAAGAATTCATCAGTCATGTTTTCATCGGAAAATTTTTGTTTGTAAACGCTATGACCGGGACTACCATCAAAGCCATATTTGCATTCAAGAACACAACTAATATTATTTTTTATTTCAATTATTTTTAATAAACTAGAAGCAGTTTGATTAGGCAAGTACTGCATTCATACTTCAGCTGATACTTCTGAAACTATAATAGGCTTTGGTATAAGGTCGTTTTTGTGTGTTTCAATTATTTTGTAATCAGGAAAACATTCAGGATGAAGACTGTTTACAACCGAACGCAATATTCTATAACGCCTTACCGATAATTTCAAGTCATAATATAGGCCAAGTGCTTGAAATGGTGTCAGACATTGATTTGTCGACTCAATAAGTTTCCTTTTGGCTAATAAACTCGCTGCACTTTCAATTTCTTTTGGTGATTTCTCATTGACTAATTGCTGAACTTTTCGGTGCTTTGTTCGACTGGATGCTTCTTCGAAATTTACTGGTTTTCTAGCCCCTTTGGTTTCAGTTTTTCTAAAAGCAGGAGTATCTTGTGTGTCTGATATATTCCGTATGCCTCTACTGGTACTGGGTCCCTTAAATTAATGTATGATAATTAAATATAGATAAAATATTTCAGGTTTACTTTAACTCGGATTCTCCAGAGCCCTAAAGTTTAAACCTAAAACAGCCACCTTGCTGTTCTAGGAGAATATGAGTTAAATTACTTAAACGCGAATGAACTTACATCATCTTACCTGTCAGTAAAACAAATAAGAGGAGATTGGAGCCAATTTCTTGATTTAAATTCTTGATTAAATTTAAAAACAATAAAGTGCACTTTGCTAAGAGTATCATTACTTAAACAAGGCATTGAATAGAAAGATTTTTTAAATATTTTTATATTCTCCTATTGCTTTTTAATTGTACAATCAATCCTTGATTGTTTCCATAAATTGAAAAATCTCTAATAAAAAGTGGTGGTGCCATTTCTAAAACATTGTTTTGTTAGCAAAAAGTAAATTTTTTTTATTATTTTATTTATTTATTTATCAATCAAACATCTAAGCTACAAATACAAAAATATTTAATACGATTGACAAACAAATACTACATTCTGTTATTCGTAATGAATAAGTATCGAATGCAGTTTACATGCTTACAACAAAATTTAATTTATTTTATCTTGTGAGGGGTCAGGTATAGATTAAAGTACAAAATTAATTTAACAAAAATTATAAACATAATGCAATAATACATGAAATTATTAACAAAAATGCAAGTATAGTAGATCAAAATTTAAATGTTGATAATGCAATAAAAAAAGTCCAGTCAAAGAGTGGAACATAAATATTATAATGAAACAGAGATAAGGGTATTAATAACATTAAAATCGTAATCAAAAAGCCATGATTTCACTTCTTTAAGAAACATGATTATGTTAGATATTCGCCGTACAATAATTGGTAATTTATTAAAAAGCCGGGGAGCAGTGCATGAATAGAAATAGAAAAAGTGCTGTAACTTGTGAGAAGGGACTTTAGCAGTAAGTTGCTCATTTCATCTTAATTCATAACTATCCTCTGATCTATTCTGTAAATAACCAGAGCAGTCGAAAAAAACTTTTAACACTCTATAGTAGTATAAGTGTTTAAGTGGTAAGATATTTAGGTTTTTAAACAGTGGAAAGCTCAAGTCGATTTTTTTTACAAATAATTCAAACTACATGTTTTTGAGCGTAAAGTAGTGGATAAGTTTTATTTGAATGTGTACCTCCCCAGCAAATTATGCCATATTGGAATTTGGAATGGAAAATACCATGGTAAATACATGCAAGCAACTTAGGCGAGCAAAAAGATTTTAAGAGGTAAATCTGCCGAATGGCACCCATGAGATACGTTTTAAGGACCTCATTATGATCTAGCCATGATAGTTTCCAATCCATCAATAATCCAAGGTATTTGAATGATTTAACGCAATCAATATAAAAACACTTAGTGGAGCAACGAAAGAGTTACTATAAGTTTTTAAGTGGGAAGAAGAACTGCATATGTCGCTGCTGAAAGCATATTTTTTACAGCCTGCGCAATGGAAGACAAAATTAGATAAATAGAGATCATTACCAGCAACACTGAATTGCATGATTTTAGTCTTATCACTCAATACCAGTTTATGTGAAGAAAACCAATGACGGAGAAGTTCTAGGTCGTGATTGATTTCCGAAGTTAAATTTAAGACAGAATCACTTGTAAAGGTAAATGCCATGTCATCCGCAAATGCAATAACTCTACTTGTAAATGGCAAACAAAATATGGAATTTATAAAAATAAGAAATAATATCCAATATCCAATATCCACATTAATGTTGTTACTATGTTCATTTTCAACTTTAACTTTTTGCAATCTGTTTGTCAGATATGATCGAAACCACGAGTACATAAAACCTCTGAAGCCACATTTATACATTTTTAAAAGTAGTATTTCATGATCAACCGTATCAAATGCTTTTGTTATATCAACAAAAAGAGCAGCGCAAACTTTCCTGTTATTTAAGCTATTATAAATATTAGATCAGAATTTAAGGAGTGCATCCTCAGTACACAAACCTTCTCTGAATCCATACTGGCAGTTGTTGAAAAAATTCGATTTAGATAAAAATTTCAGAATTCTGGTTTTTACTGCCTTTTCAAAAATTTTCGAGAACACAGGAAGCAACGAGATCGGCCTGTAGTTGTTAGGAGTTGTTTTATCGCCTTTTTTGGGATAACCACAGCTGTGGGATAACCACAGCTTTTTTAAGGTCATCG
Organism: Coremacera marginata; assembly: GCA_914767935.1. NCBI lineage: Eukaryota > Metazoa > Arthropoda > Insecta > Diptera > Sciomyzidae > Coremacera > Coremacera marginata. The sequence continues at coordinate 83,077,501 of OU612044.1, read as the reverse complement.
GGAAAAACTCCAACCACAACGCTTTTGTTAAATATATAGCAAAGAACATCAGTTATATTAAATATGATCTTTTTGATAAATGTGTTGGAGAAAACGTCATCAGAACAAGAGTTCGAGTTTTTAATAGACATAATTATGTTGTAAATTTCAAAAGATGATATTGGTTAAAAAAAAAAGCTGTAAGAGAGCGAAGGTTCTTTATATAAACATTTACATGAATTATCGTTGGGTCCAACATCAGCGACCACATCTATTCCAATTTTTGCGAAAATATTGTTAAAAACATTGGCTCTAGCACCAGAGTCGTAGATGACCTTTCCTTCGAAATTCATATAGGCTGCGTTCTCATTATTTTTACTTTTATTTAAGATATTGTTAACCAGCTGCCATTCTTTCCTAACGCTACCCTTGATTTTGTTAAATTCAGAAACATAGTAATTCGTTTTACTCACTGAAACTTTCGCTGAGATTTCTTTGTAAAGTTCTTTATAACGTATTTTCGCATTTAAGTTACTAGGATGTTTTGTACATTTTTTGTTTTTGTGGTCAACTAGCTTCGAAAGTTCAGTTGTCATCCAAGGTTTCAGCTTTTTTGGTTTATTATCCCGTTTCGTCACTTTGGCAGTACACAGAGTCACATGTTGAGTTAAAGTTCTAACAAAATTTTTTTACGCTATCGATGGATCTGGTTCAAAATAAACAGTGTTCCAATTCTCGAATAGGAGTCGCTCGTTTAATGCGGAAAAATTCGTTTTTTTTAGAATTCATTAAGCTTCGGCCTTGTTTTATTTGATCTTTCAACGTTTTCAATGTACAGGCACGTCATACAATGATCCTTAATGCTTAAGTTTGACACCGAAATGTATAAATTTATTCAGGCAGATCTTCGCAAAAATATGGTCAATGCAAGTGGAAGAATTCTCTGAAATTCGAGTTGGGTCATTTAAACATGATCCTAGACCATACGCCGACAGACAGAATAAATATTTATCAATCATGGATGAATTTTCTAGAATATTTAAATTAATATCCCCAAGTAAAATAATGTTAGAAGACCTGTGATTCGACAAAAGAAATTCCAAATCACTCAAAAACTCGTCAATATTCGAATTATCATGAAACCGATAAAGGCAATAGAAAGAGTATTTCAGTTCGCCAATTTGGCAGCAGATTTTTACCGCAACTTTTAAAATTGCAGCAACAAGACTCACAATTAAACTCTTCTTTCACAAAGGCAGCAACTCCGCCAACCGCATAGATATTGTTACAATTTGCATAGCATTTATAACCTGGAATATTGAAAAAAGAAGTTTCGAATTCATATATCCAGATTTCTGACAAAAATTTGAAATCAGGCTTATTTTCAAAAGAATTGGCATGTAAAAGAAAGTAATCAAAATTTTTTCTTAAGCTCCTAATATTTTGATGGATAATAAACAAGCTATTTGGGTTATTTTTCTCATATGAAGAAATTACATCAAAATTTCATTTATTGCAGTGCGGTAGAGGAATGCTAAATAAGTCATCATGTGGATTCATATTTTTAAAATTTTAAACTTAATGAACAATTGTAAAACAAAGAAGTAAATTAAATGATTTTATAGAGATCCTCGCAAGAATTGATGACCACAGCATTATCTCCCTCCTTTTTCCGCAATAAAATTCTACCATTATTAACCCATAGATATTTATAGTTGTTTTTCTTTTTTTAACGTTTGAGCATCATTAAATAGAGATCTAGTCGTAGAGCAGAGGCTATCATTTATGAATATATTAGAAGTACGCTCACAGTTAAAGAGCTTGGTGTTTAAATAACTCTTACGTTTAAAGTTATTCTTCATTACTAACTTTTTGGTTATTCGCGAAACAAATTTTACGCATAATATGTCCCTCGAGAAATTACTGGATTTGGAACCCCTGGATGTGTTTATGCGTTTCACGTAACAATCATCAAGTTGCTCTTGTGTTACGTTGACGTTCAGACCATCTGTAAGAACTTTTGAGCGCAGTTAACAGCATTAGCGTTGTTTACATTCGGAACACCAACAATTTCGACGCACTTTTCTCGAGAATGTATCATCGCAAGGGCATTCACATTTGCATTTTTTAGAACAATTATTTCATTATAAATCATTTCAAACGTAATTGCAGTAGGCGAAGTGCCTACGCTTACATATTGCTCATCTTGCTGTTTTTGCTGTGACCACTGATTCTCGTGCTGTTGTTGTTGGCTGAGTTGCTTATTAGAAGTTTGTTTCTCTTCTAGAATCTGATTCTCATGCTGTTGATGTTGCTGTTGTTGGCTGAATTGCATATTTAAAGTTGGTTTCGCTCCTTGTTGTGATGCATTTTAACGAGAGCTACCGACCGAAACTACAAATGATGTTTGATTAGAAGCAGATGCGGACAGAGCGGCAGCAGCAGAAGTAGTCGGTGAAAGAACAACTGGAGCAAGCGGGGGCAGAGCACAAGCATTAGAAATTGATGGAGAGCGTACAGAAGATCGACGAGCACTTAGACAGGCATTGCATTTAAATGTTGAGTTATTTTTTTCCATAAATTCGATGTCACTTGGCTGAATGTTAACACAATTGCAATGGAAAAATTCATTACAAAAAAAGCATTTAACTTTTGCGTGTTGATCTAGTTTTTGTTTACAGACGCACGGCATTATTATGTTTTGCTAATTAATTGTTAGATTAATTATTTAAGAAGGCAAGAGAGTATCTCACAAGCGTATTGACCCCACGACGACACGATTGCGACTCACGCAATGTGAGAAAAATTTCATCTTTTATATTTTAAAACTGGTTAAATTCACTGCACTGAGAACTTTTTGATAAATATAATATCTTTGAAAGACTTTGATTTCATTAGGTAAAAATACTTTTGTTTATTTTAAAGATAACGGCATAAACCATATGTTTTTGACAATCAGAAAGACTGATATCAAAAATAATTCGAGTCCTAAAACTATGCAGTACAATTTTTTAAAAAGGTGTGCATTCAAAAAGTTTGTAATATTAATATTTAATGGGGCTCTATTTTGGATAAATAAGTACGGGTTAGACCAACTTGGAAGTAACTGTACCTAATTTTACGCATGTTTTAAGTAAGCGGATTTTTTGGTACAAAACTTGATTCGATTATATATGAATGTTATATATGAAAATGTTCTCTCTCTAACTCATATACTATATAACACTTTTAATATCTTTAAACGTTGAGGGTTGTATTGGAAGTGGTCGTATTTGTGGGCGGACAACGCCTATTTATTGCATATTTCGCAGTTTCGATGCAACTTTCACACATACCTAATCTTATATATGTACCTCAATTATAAGCCATTTCGGCTTGTATTTGGCAACTCTGGTACAATATAAAGTGACATCAAAATTGTGAAGCTCTCTAGAAAAGTGTAAAAATCATTAAATAAATTAGATATTGTTTTTACTATAAAAATCAAAGTTGAAGCTTAATAGTAAAATTATAGTGTAATTGAGCACAAAAAGATTAGTCGCTGTCACTTCGCCAGAACAGAATAATTTTTCTTATAAAAAACAACAAAAAATAACAAGCTGAAGACCTTTATGCTCTTAATGAAAAGCTCTTCTGAATCTAAAGCTCTTCGATGAAAAAAACGCAAATTTGGCGACGAAAAAGGATTATCTTATATAAATAAAGAGATCTTACAACTCAAAACAAGAAACTCGGAGCTCACATCTAAACTGTAGAAGGACCAAAAGCAATGCAGCTCAAAAGAGAAGTTGACTTTTTGTCTAAATAAGCTTGTGAAAAAAATCTCGTCGTGTGACTAAACATGCGAATATGAACCCGCGAGATGATGTCGAAAAATTATTCACATCACTTGTTCCAGACGAACCGGCTCCGATTAATTCCATTCGCTTGTTACCATCGAACTACCAACCATGTAATGTTTTGGTGGAAACCAATTCAAAGGAATATGTTGATGAAATGATTCATAATTCAAGCAAATTGAGCAATTTGTGCGTCAACCGCTGCTGCGTGTGAGAAAAGCGATCAAAAATTGCGGAACGAATATAGAAGTGCAAATCAAAGGAGAAACATTGATGGTAGCCGGGAAGATTTTTAACTGGTGCAGAGAGAGGGGACTTCTGTTTGACAGAACAGATGGCTGTGTCATTCTCGGCGAATTATACACGGGATTCAGCTTATCCAATGCAGAGCTTTTACGATCATCAAAAGAGCTGAATTTCAGCTTTAGCGGATAGACCAACCAAACATCCAGGATTAATTATACGCAACAGCCTGAACGTATATAACATAATAACAAAAGCAATGTATGAAAAAGAAACTTCTGCCAGCTTGATAGTAAGAATCAATGTATCGAAAAGAAATTAAATTTAGATGTAAGTACTTTGAATATACCATAGTGTCATATAATGTAGGGGGTTTAAGAAATAAACTTTTATTCCCATCTTTCTTTAAATATATAAATACAATAGCAATATATATACAAATATATATACAATAACAATAGACTACTTTTTTCTTTGCGAAACGCATGTAATGGAAGACAAGTATGGAGGGTTTGAAAATTTTTTCATAGGTTTTAAGTTTCATTGGATAGCAGCTGCACGGGTACATACTCGGGGGCGTGCGGTTGGTGGACATCTCTTTGGATTTAAAACGCTAAATAAAAATTGTAGTTTTGAAAATATTGAGAATCATACAGCATTAAAAATAAAAATTTCAAATGAATTTTTGTACAAATTCCCAATATACTTGAATTGTAATAATTGGGAGCAAGATTTTTGTAGTTTAGACCATTTATTGAATTCCTTAAATAATATCGATAATGTTAGGTTAATTGGCGATTTTAATGCACGAGTGGGAGTTGAACAGATAGAATTGATACGATGTTTTGCATTGACCAATTTAAGCTTAAAAGGCAATCAAAAGATAAAATTAAGAACGGAAACGGGAAGAAAATATTAGAACTATTTGAAAATGTTGATATCTTCATATTAAATGGATCGAGTAATGAAGACGTGTTTGGGGAGTTAACTTTTGTTGGAGGTCCAGGATCATCAGATGTAGATTATTGTGGCATAGGTGGTAAATGGTATGAATATATACACGATTTCAATGTACATTAACTTTTTCGGATCATATGCCGATAACTGTGGCGCTAACCACAAATAAAGCTAGTCTAGAAAACAGTGTAGCTCTGTTGCCTAGGTTGTTTTGGAGGGAACAAGATAAGGAAAATTATTGGGTTAGACTTAGTCAATTTAACCAGCAAAATTATTTAAGTCAAACAAGCGCCAGGCAGCAAAGTGACCTTTTCATTGATGCGATCAAAAACGCGACTTCCTGTACTGAAAATAGGTTCGAGGTAAAAGGAAAACAGAAATGGTTTGATTTTGATTTAAAAAAGCTAGAGCAAGATCCTTTAACCTTCTGAAACTGGCAAGAGCTCGAAATGGTGACTTTCTTCTTGTGGTGAAAAGCTTATATTCGGGCTAATAAGCACTACAAGGAAATTTGCAAAATTAAAAGAGTAGAGTACTTCTCAAGAATAGCAAGAAATTTGAACAATGTAAGAGATTGTTCTCAATTCTGGAAACTAGTCATGGAACTAAATAGTAATAATTTCAGGATAGACAAGCACCTTGATGCCAACATTTTGGCTAGCTATTTTGAAAACCTTTTGAATCCAACAAATATAAGATATCCAATTCAGTTCGCTTAAAATCTAGTCATAGTAAGATCGTTAGAAAAGGATATAACAGTAGAAGAGATCCACATTGTTCTCAAAAAAGCGAAAGACATAAAACACAGCAATATTTTTTGGAAAACCTAGCAAGAACCTACTCACAAATTTTACAAACATCAGAATTACCTGAATCCTTCAAAAAATCAGTTTTGTTCCCATTATACAAACAAGGTGACGTAAATATTTTCGTGAATTATAGGGGTATTTCTTTGGAACAATTAAAGATCAGTGGAAATGCAATTTTTTAATTTTTTTTAGTAATGTGTATTTGGAGCTAAAAAAGCCAATGGTGAAAAAAGTTCAGGCCGGTCTCAAGTAGTTTAGAAGTTATAGGCATAAAAAGTTAGGAAAATGGGTCTAAAAACTTGTGATTTTTCCTACAAAACAAAACTTTATGGGTATCAAAAGAAAGGTCAAGTTATTATCATTCAACGAGGTATTAACCATAAAAATCCATGCATTACTTTTGAAGATATAACTGTTTTTGTACTAAAAACGCGCAGTTTTTTATTATAATTTGGAATAATTGTACTATAGAGCCCAAGCTCAAATATTTTTATTTGATGTATGTATATATATGGGCTTCCTAAACCTAACGGTGCAATAAAATTTGTCCGCTCTCGGTTGGTTTACGAGATAAAAATCGCGAAAGTTTGAAAATTCAGTGCAAACTTTTTAGTGCGTGGATGCAAATTTCACAGTTTAGAATATAATACGTACCATTTATGTGGTATATCGAACCTGCCAAAATAAGTAATACAGCATCATTTAATTTTATCAGTGTTCGAATCTTGTGGCGACGATGACATACTCGCTCTAAGCGGGTTATACAGCTCACCAGCAATTTTAAAAAATTCCGTTAGTTCGTCGACACCCATGGCATGGCACTGTTTAATATACATTTTTTATTTTTAATAAAAAATTTTTAATTAATTTTGAATTGTGTATTAAAGCGCCGCAGGCGAAAAATTTTTCTTAAAAATCGCGGCGATTATTAATAAAAATTTTTCACTTGCTCTTGCAAATGTTCCAATTTCTTAATGATTCAACTTCAACCTGTAAGGGTTAAAGCTGTTTTTCACGATGATTTTAAACAGTGTTTTTCCTTGTAAATTTGATCATGTCGAAATTTTGAAGCTTGTAAGCAATGAGGAATGCTTTAGAAATTGCAGATTTTAAAATGGTCACGATTTTTATCTCGTAAACCATACGAGCGCGGGCAAATTTTATTGCACCGTTAGGCTTAGGAGGCCCATATACATGTAAAAAAACATCATGTCGAAATTTTCAAGCTTGATAGCAATGAGGAATTCTTTAGAATTTGCATTGAATTTTCAGTTTCACGATTTTTATCTCGTAAACCATACGAGAGTGGGCAAATTTTATTGCACCGTTAGGTTTAGGAGGCCCATATATATACATCTAATAAAAATAAAAATATTTGAGCTTGCTATTGCTGTTTTGGCTATTTCGTAAAAGGGTGAACCGTCAAGTGTGCATAATATGTAAAATGTTATATCTTCAAAAGTAATGCACAGATTATGGTTAACAGCTCGTTGAATAGGTAACGGCATAACCTTTCTTTTGATACCCATAATGCTTAGTTTTGTAGGAAAATTAAGAAACAAATCACATGTTTTTCAGGCCAATTTTTGCAACTTTGGACACTATAACTTCTAAACGACTTGAGACCGGCCTGAAATTTTTTCAGATTCGGACTCAGACGGTCTTAATACATATAATCCACAAAAAAAAAAAACAGTAAAATTTGAGTTTCCACTGATCTTCAATTATACCATTTCTTTTATAAATGCAATTGCCAAAATATTTACAGGCATCTTATTAAAAAGGTTAGAAGTTTGGGTAGAAGAAAAGAAATTGCTTAGTGAGTTTCAAGCAGGCTTTCGTGCAGGTTACTCAACGATTGATCACCTTTTCCCGATTCAAAATATCATTGATTATTACCTAGAAAACAGGAAAAAATTATATGTAATGTTCAGCGCTATGGGATGGGGAGCGAATATCACAATGGTTTACTACTTAAAGTGGAGTTCGGCAAGGATGTTTGTTGTCACCATTGCTGTTCGCATTATTTGTTAATGACATAGTTGACGCTCTGCCCAACGGTATTCGAATTGCGGGTCTCAATATAAAATGTCTTTTATATGCCAATGACTTACTTCTACTCGCGGATTCCCCGGAAAGCCTACAACTTATGATAGGTTAGGTTAGGTAAGAAGGGTCGTGCACCGTTACCAGCGCTTCTGCGGGGGCCTATAGGTCCATTGCGAATCCCTTTTTTATATTTGTAGTACCAAGTTAAACCATTGTTCCTCAAACCATCCTGTGCTTTTTATGAACCTCCAGATGTCTAGCAGTGGTGTGTTCACCAACTCTTCCAAGTCTTTGAAAAATCTGTTCCCCATATGTCGGAGTCGACGATTCTGTAGACTTGGACATTCGCATAGTAGGTGAGTTATTGTTGCTATTTCCTCCGGGTCTTTGCAGCTCCGACAGAAGTCTGGCGCTGTTATACCTATTCTATTGGCCATTACCCCAATGGGGCAATGACCCGTTAGTACTCCAACAAGGATCCGGATTTCCCGTTTGACCAAAAGCAGAAGGCTTCTAGTTCTTTTCTCATTTAGCTCAGGACAAAGCCTTCGAGATATGTTGCAGTCACCTCTGGAAGCCCAGTTTATGTTGGCAATATCTCTGGCTTTTAGTTCTATACTCCTTTTGACGACGCCTATTGGAATGTGCACATCTGTGTCAGCTCTGTTTGTACTTGCGGTTACTCCACGCCTTGCCAGTTCATCTGCTGCGTCGTTCCCTTCAATATTGCTATGTCCGGGAACCCAGCAGAGAGTGACATTGTAGGTATTGCAGATACTGTTCAGTGCAACTTTACAGTTTTGCACCGTTCGAGCCTTCGTCGTTTTACTGTTCAGTGCTTTGATGGCCGCTTGGCTATCCACAAAAATTACTACCCTTGTGGGGGTAAGATTTTTCCTGTAAATGGCCTGTGCAGCTTTTTCAATAGCATATATTTCTGCCTGAAAAACGCTACAGTAATCCGGGAGTTTGTAACACTCTTTGATTTGCAGCGTTTCACAGTATACACCCGATCCAGTTCCGTTTTCCATTTTGGAACCATCAGTATATAAATGGAGATTGCCGTAGGATTCTACAGCCGTTTCTTCCCATTCTTGTCTGCTGGGAATGGATGTGGTGTATTCTATACCGAATCTCACACTGGGTATGATATAGTCGGTTGCTCTTTTTGATTCCTCGGTTCCAAAGAGATTTAGAATAGATGCACGTCCAACTTGCAAGCATGACAACTTATGATAAATATGTTGACTATTTACTGTAAATTATGGAATCTAGTGATAAATACGACAAAGTCAAAGATTATGATTTTCAGAGCAGGGAGAGGGAGACAAGCCAAGTATGGGGATACCAGCAGCATGAAGAAGTACAAAAATTATACAGATTTTTCCTCAAAAAAACATTTAGATTACCTCAAACTACGCCCAATTATATGCTTTTGCTTGAAACTGGTCTTCCTCCTGCTTCTATATTTACATTGAAAATGCATTTTGAATATGTTATAAAAGTTCTCGCCTTTGATGATAATCGCCTCCCAAAAATACTTGCTAAGCACAGCATTCGAAAAATATAAGCTGGTTTAAGAAATGGGAGGATATATTTTTGGAGTGTTGTGCCCCAGTGAATACTTTAAATATGCATGATGGGTCTTTAAGGAAAAAATTAAATAACATTCTTGAATCTCTAGATTACAGGATTAATAGAGATTTAATAGAGGATGCAAAAGGGTTCTCTCAACGATCGCTATACCCGAAACTTGAGTTTAACTTAAACGAGCTTAGCTATTTCTCAGATGAGCTTAATCTCTGTGAAATTTCTAATATTTTTCGCGTGAGAGGTGAACTTCTTGACTTAAACTACAGACCATATTTCAATGATCGTAGAACTTTTTGCTCACTGTGCAACCAGCAAGAACAAGAAATATCGTACCATTTTCTATCTGTACGTCCTATGTTAAAAGAACTTAGATTTGTATTCTGGCAAAAATCGACACTTAGCGAAGAAGAGTCTATTAGTATCCTAAATGGAAAAAATTGGAAAAGTCTAGTCCAATATTGCATAACTTACTTAACTTAGGTGGCCGTAACAACCCGTGTTCAGGTTTCGGCCGACCTCATCAGCTCTCGCCAGGCGCCTCTGCTAGATGCGCGCCTTCTCCAATCGGATACACCAAGTGCGGTTAGGGCTTCTTCATCCTGGTCCATCCATCGGAAGCATGGTCTCCCTCGTCGTCGTTGACCAGCGACCCTCGCCTCGAACACCTTTTTCGCTGGAGCTTCGTCGTCCATACGATGGACATGACCCAGCCAGCGTAGTCGCTGCACAGCTATTCGCCGAACTACGTCAATGTCTTCGTAGAGCTCATACAGCTCGTGGTTCATTCGGATCCAATAGTCATCGCCGACTCGAACAGGACCGAAGATTTTGCGAAAAACTTTTCTCTCGAACACCCCCACAGCGGCTGTGTCAGTTTGCGAAACTACCCATCCCTCAGCGCCTTAAAGCAGCATAGATAGAACGAGCGTAGAGTGCTAGTTTTGTCGATCGAGAGAGGGCTCTGGAACTTAGTTGCTTACTGAGCCTGTAGAAACACCTATTAGCAATTATTGTTCTTCGCTTTATCTCCAGGCTGATTTCGTTGTTGGTATTAATGGCGGTGCCAAGGTATACGAACTCCTTGACTACTTCAAAATTATAGCTGCCGGATGAAACGTGGGAGTCTAGACGCCGCGCTCCCTTCCTTGTAGACAGCACATACTTTGTTTTACCCTTATTTATCGTCAAAACCACTTTGGCTGATTCCTTTTCGATAGCGGCGAAAGCAGCGGTAACATCTCTCTTGGTTCTGCCGACAATATCAATATCATCAGCGTACGCAAGCAGCTGGACGCCTTTGTAGAAAATGGTGCCATTACGATGCACACCGGCCTTTCGTACGATCCCCTCCATGATAATGTGAAAGAGATCGCAAGACAATGGATCGCCTTGCCTGAAACCTCTTTCGGTATTGAAGGTTTCGGAGAGGTCATTTCCTACCTTGACGGAGCTGCGTGTGTTGCTCAACGTCATTCTGCAAAGTCTAATCAACTTTGCAGGTATACCGAACTCAGACATTGTTGCGTATAGGCAATCCCTTCTCGGGCTATCGAACGCAGCTTTAAAATCGACAAAGAGATGGTGTGTGTCAATTTGATTTTCGTGGGTTTTCTCCAGGATTTGTCGTGGCGTGAAAATCTGGTTTATGGTGGACTTACCAGGTCGAAAGCCACACTGATAAGGTCCAATCAGTGTTTTTGTAATCGGCTTTAATCTTTCACACAGTATGCTTGAGATAACCTTATATGCGATGGAAATAAGACTGATACCTCTATAACTTGCGCAGATTGTTGGATCTCCTTTCTTAAGTATAGGGCACAGTACGCCGAGGTTCCAATCGTCGGGCATGCTTTCTTCTAGCCATATTTTGCTGATGAGCTGATGCATGCGCCTTATCAATTCATCGCCGCCGGTTTTAAACAATTCAGCTGACAGGCCATCAGCACCCGCTGCTTTGTTGTTTTTGAGTCATTGGATAGCAACTCGAACCTCTTCATGGCTAGGTGGTGGTACTTCCACTCCGTCATTGTTGATTGGTAGCTCTGAACTGCGCTCTCCATGGGCGGCATTGGTGGAATCGTCGCCAGTAAGTAAATTGGAGAAGTGCCGTCTCCACAATCTCAGCACACACTGCGTATCCGTATTCAGATCTCCATTTTCGTCTCTACAAGTGGATGCTCCGGGCTTGAAACCTTGGGTTAGACGCTTAACCTGTTGATAGAATTTTCGTGCATCTTTCTTGCCCTGGTATACCTCTAGTTCCTCACGCTCACGCTTTTCCTGCTCTCTTTTCTTGCGTCTGAAAAGGCGCCTCTCTTCCTTCCTCTTTTCGCGGTAGTTTTCTCGCACGGCTCGCGTTGCAGCTGACTGCAGCGTTTTTCTATATGCGGCGTTTTTTACTGCAGTCGCAATGCGACACTCCTGATCATACCATTGGTTCTGAGGTTGCGGGCGCCGGAAACCAATGACTTCTTCAGCGGCAGCACGCATGGAGTGGGATATATGCGCCCAAAGTCCGCCGGCGTCGTTGGGTCCAGAGGTTGGTTGGTTGAGCTTAACCGAGAGTTGAGCGGAGTAGGCTTCGGCAGTCCGTTGTAATTGCAGCTTAGCGACATCTAGCTTTCGTTGCATTCCTGTGCGTATGTTCTTCGCATTGCATAATCGCATGCGGATCTTGGCTGCAACAAGATAATGGTCGGAGTCAATGTTGACCCCCCGAAATGTACGCACATCTAGAACACTAGAGGCATGCCTTCCGTCGATTACAACATGATCAATTTGGTTTCGCGTTTTTTGATCCGGGGACAGCCAGGTGGCCTTGTGGATGTTGAGGTGCTTAAATCTGGTGCTACTAACTACCATGTTTCGCGTCGCGGCGAAGTCGATCAGTCTTAGACCGTTGTTCGTGGAGGTCTCATGAAGACTGAACTGACCGACAGTGGGGCCAAAGATGCCTTCCCTTCCGACTTTCGCATTAAAATCGCCGAGGACTATTTTCACGTCATGGACCGGAAGGTGGTCGTATACGTCCTCAAGACTAGCGTAGAAAGCGTCGTTGACGGCTTCGTCCTTTTCCTCCGTCGGGGCGTGCGCGCAAATAAGGCTGATGGAGAAAAATTTTGAGAAAAAAGGTGTGAACCGGGAAACAAGGTGGCGTAGTTTCCGGCTAACAACGAATCCACATCCAAATTCGCGCCTCTCCGCATGGCAGCTGTAGTAGATATCACTGTGTGCTTGTTTAGAGCAGCCTTGCCCTTTCCATCGCATTTCCTGGATGGCGGTGATGTCAGCCTTTATTGTTTTGAGGGCTTCCGTCAGTTGGATAATGGCACCTTCTCTATAAAGGGATTCTATAAGGACATTCCAGGTGCATATCCGTAAATCATTGTCCGTTTTTCGTTTGCGGTGGTCGTCAACGTAATTGGGGTTCTTATCCGAGGCTGGTGTTTAGGTACAAACATACATATTTCATTGCATTGCTTTGTTTAAAATAAAAGCAAAGCAATGCAATGTAAAACAATAATAAATGACAAACAAAGTTATGCTTGCATACATATTGTGTTGATGCGCTTTATGAAAATAAAGCAAAGTCAGCATAGTATGGCCTTGGCATAACAACAAGCCAAGAC